>CATIWQ010054749.1:0-15559 GCA_949673415.1 Euphorbia schlechtendalii | reverse complement strand
CAGATTGCTTGATTTAGAATTTCTGTGAAAGCTAGAATAATTTGCAGTGACTTTAGCTCTTAAGGAAATTCAAGGTGATTCACCATCTTTCAACGTCTGCTTCAGTCTTCTATTTATAGTTTGAAGTTCTGTGAAGTAGCCATTGCAGACTTCTCTTCTTTTGCAGTTCTTTAATATTTCTTCCCTTCACGTCTTTCAAATCTTCCTGTTGGAGATAGTTTCTGGGACACTTCAGAGGCAGAATTTCAAATGTTGTGAAGAGTTAAGCTTCTGTGTACGTAAGCTCTTTTATCTTCAAGCAATTCCATCTTGGAGAGAAGGATGCGTGTGATGCAACGAGCAATCTTGATTAGTTGGTGTTGCTGACATAATCTGGCACGGGCGGAGACACTAAGGAATGGGGTTCACAAAGGCGCACTTCTTCTTGGACTTTTGTTAAAAAGTTCCAGACAATACTTAGTGGAGTTGAACTACATTTGTCTTGTGTGAGCCACTATGAATATTCTATTATTTGTTGCATTAGTTGACCTACAAAATCATAAATGAATATTCTGTTTTTTCATAGAAACCGTTAGTAGTATAGCTGTCAATATATCCTCACAGTGTCTTATTATAATGCCTTTAATTAAATAAAATCTACACTCGGTTCTTGCTGAGTTATTATTCATTAAACTGCATAGTACTCAGCACGGGTTCAACCAGTTAAAACTGAACTCAGCTTTTCTCATTTTAAGCTGTAACTTAATTAATTACCGCCAGCAAACTGAGTTGTTTTATCCCAGAACACAAAATCACGTTTAGCTTCATTAATTAAGAGTATACTTAGTACTCAATTAAATTCATTATCTTATATGGTTTGCTATTTCCAAAATATCTCAAGTACTGTTAGATACTAAGTAACTTGGGTTCAACAATCACAACCACTACCTCTACCCCACCACCACTCCTACCTTAACCATCACAACCACATTCACCTCCTTCATCTACATTTTTTATACTAAAATATAATTCATATTTAATATAATTTATTTTTTATATAATAATTATTATGTTATATTTCACATATATTACAATGTGTGTGTATGTGTGAGTTAAACTACGATGTTGTAAATTTAAATTTTTTGTTACAAAATATTTTTTAGAATTGTAAATAAACATCAGAATATTTTCATGCAAACAAACGGGACCTAAACGTGATAGGGGTCTTAGCTTAGTGGTTAAGACGGAAGTTGTAGACTCTAAAGGTCTCAGGTTCGAATCACATCCATGGTGGGTTGGGGATTTTTCTTTCCATTTAATAATATAAGCCCAAATGAGATAAATCTTTTTTTAAAAAAAAAACAAACAGGACCTAAAAGATGTGTATTGAAAAATGTTGGACGTAGCTAATTAATTGTTTAGCGATCAGTGAGTTAAGGTTTTTGACGATGAATTAACATGAAGAAAATCGATCCATAAGTCAATATTGTAGTCAACATTTTATTCTAGTTAATTAAGGTTAGCTAAGTTAAAATTTAACTGTAGCTTACCTTAATTATACTTAGGATAATTCTGTTGAATACTAGTTGCTGAGTTAGTAACTCAGCACCGTGAGAAACGAGATAACTCAACTTTCACTTGTCATTTTCTTGCCGAGTATATAATTGATTATATGAGATAACACTTTATGCTTTTATAAGGATATAATATTCCTTAGTTTGATTCGTTCTAGATGCCCAAGATGACATGGCATTGAAATAAAAAAAAAGTATATTTAAGTGAAGAAAATAGTCCATTTGAACCCAATCAAGCTTCTCTGGAGTAAACTAATATTTGTAAAATAATACTAGGGTGACAGTAATCCATTGGTAAGTTAGAAAATGCGGATTCTACAGTGAACCATCAACTTCAAAATAATTATCAATATAACATTTTCAATGAAAAATATTAAAATGATTAATTTATTTTTTGACATTTTTATACTAAAACAGTCTTTCTTTGTGACTTATGTATTCATTTAGTTGTTAAGATAAAATTTATGATCTTTAAAGATCACAGATTCGAGTTACATGTAAAGTGGGATGAAGTTCTTTTTTTATTTAATATAAAAGCGATTGTGTAAAATTTTTTTAATTATTAATTTATTAATCAATATTAAACTCTACTCTTAATTAACACAAAAGTAAATTAGGGAATAATGATGAAAGTACATTAATAACGTACATTTTTGTGGGGTTAAATTTGTAAGTGTAGCGTGAGCATGAACTGAGAATGTAAGTTTGAGTAACTATGGAGTAAAATACAGTGCGATGCAGGGCGAAGAGAAGGGGTGGGGCAATGGGGCACGTGCTTCACCGACCACTGGAAAAATGTTAACTAGAGTATGAGTTTAAATGCATTGTATATGTTATGGTTAATCATTTAAACCCAGGCATGCCAAGTATCAAGTACATAGTGAAGAGAAGCCAACACTCAACTACCTAGATTTGATTTCTAGTGTTGTTTCATTGTCCTTTTTTTTTTTTTTTTTTTTTTTGAGCTTGTTTAACTTTCCATTTTTTCCATCCTTGTTTATTATTTTCTTTATTCTCTTTTTTTTTTAACACTTTTTCTCACTTATGAAATGTAAATTGTTCTAGTCAATTATTTTTTTATATTAGTTAAATATACATTTTCATCTTTTTTGTGTTTTTAAAATTTCATATTTCTACTTAAAAATTTTTATTTTTATTGGTATTTATTAATACAATTCTTTACGTATTAATTAATAAAATAATATGAATTTTTTATTCATGTTTCTCCTTCTTTGAAATTTAGTTTTTTTTTTACTTCCAACTTAGGATATTTAGCAACCACTCAACATTAAAAATATAAAAAATAGTTAGTAACTGATGTAAAAATTGAGAGAATTGAGAGTTGTAGTGTACAAGGATAGTATATATGTTAGTCAATTTCATATCACATTATATTGTAAAAATTATACATTAGACAATTGAAGTTACTGTATATGTCAACTTTTATTGGAATATTTCTGTAGCATAATTTTTAATTCAAATATAAAAAAAACAAAAGTAAATAATGCATTGAACTTATTTAATTCTGCATCCGATATTCATCACCCGAATATATCTTGTTTGAGTGTTCACCTCCAGTTCGAGAATCATGTCTCCACCACTGATGCGATGGATTGTATGAGACTTTAGGAGATAGATGTCAACGGTTCTTTATCATTGTCATTTTAATTTTGGTTAAGTTTTTATTAACTTCTATGTAATATTTTAAGACTTCAACGATATAAAAATTATTGTGTATTCCACCGTGACATTTTATATATTACGACTTTCATCACCATTGAAAAACAAAATAATATTTATATAAGATATTGTTTGATTAATTTTACAAATCTAAACTACCATTTTTATAATCATTATGCCAGTTCTCAAGTTTGAATAGTCTAGACCCGCTATTCTTTTTCACCATTATTTATAATTCTACGGACCAAAATCAATAACAATGCTTAGTTTTATTATCGAACTGAATAGTAAGATACGATCGAAATAGCATTGCCATTCGCTGCTAACTTTAAAAAGAAAAGCTTACAAAAATAAAAGATTTGCCGAAGCGATATTCCACATACATATCAGCCATTGAACAAGATGTGATCATATAAAGACTAATATGTGTCCCTTTCTCTCAACTAACATGTGTCCATTTTAGAAGGCGGTTCGTGAATCCTTAAATCCGGTCAAATTTTGCATATGGCAATTCTTAAAACGTGCTAAATCAAGTACCTATAAGATTCAGTTTTCAAATTTCATTGAAAAAGACTTGCTTTTTTTTAAATGATCTTAGTTCATGTTATCTTTCCTAGACTCAAATTTGTTCAAATAATATGACTATTGAATCAGTTAACTACCTTCGCTTTAATTTATGACAAATTTTATGATATTTTGTATTTAACAAAATCTTCATACTTTGTCCCTTATCACGATTGGATTAAAGCATGATTCAACAGCAATAAATGGTAAAGTAAGGTAAATTTTGTTAGAAACAAAATTATCATAATTCACGCCTCAATCCATCACACAAAGAGACTTGTAGATTGGAGTAACAAATTCGGGACAAACATAGGTAAAACAAAAATTCTACTATAATAGCTAGAATCTTTAAAGCAATTAACCAAGTGAAAACTGTTTTGATGCCATATAATCATGTAGATCATTGTTTACATACTTCAAGAAATCTTTTTATCTTGATATAAAGAAATTGGCTTTATTAAACTAAGTTTGAAAGATTGGTGTTTAAGGGCTCGTTTGATTGGCGGAATAGAATAGAATGAAATAGTTTTGAAAATGAATGCAAAAACGTCAAATATGATAAATGAGTTAGACATCGGAGGGAATAGCTCTTTCTAGTTTCCATGGGAATCACAGAGTAACTATTCCTTCATTTAAAAAAGGAACAGCTATTCCGTGATTCCTATAGTAAACTATTCCCTCTGACATCGGACTCGTGCTTCTTAGTTGATGTTCTCGCATACATTTTCTATTTTATTTCATTATATTATATTCCACCAACCAAACGAGCCGTAAGAGTTTATGTGCAACCTTGAATACATCAAGTAATTAACCAAATAGGACCTTATGAGCAGCAGAGAAATGCTTGGCAGCCCCTACCATGGCCTCTGTGGGATTTCTCGAAACGGTGGTCTCACCGGATCTTGCAAAACACGAACGAATCCTCCCTGTAAAGGATGAAAGCCAATTGCTCTTCTTCATTAATAGTGTTCAACAATCTTAATGCTTCAGATACTAGAAAGAAAGCTAAGAAGAATATAATTTAGAGTGGTCATATTGGTTGCAAATGTATGTAAAACTAAGCATTAAGTGTTTATGTAGAATATAAACAAAAGATATCTTGGTAAACAAGTTCATGACGCAATCTTGTTCAACAAGTAATTTTGTTTCCAAAATTTTTCAATTTGTTGACTCGAGTCATTATGTTCTATCAGGATGTGCTTTTTATAACCACAATTCAGTATTTCAAACGTCCTTGTGGAGGCACCCACAGGTCCCAAATGCTCCAAGTATGTAGATTGTGGAAACATGTCCGTCGCTGACAATATGGATACCTAGTCAATCGACTCAAAATAATATATAAGAATTGTAATAAAAACGTACTTTTTTTGTAAAATTTAGAAAATGAACCATACCTTCACAACTTTATCAAGTGATTTACAAAACCTTTACCAATTAACTGACATTATTAATTAACATCTATTTCTATCTTTCCAACAATAACTACAAATTTAAAAGAACAATGTTTTTCAAGGCTCTAGGCAGTCCCACCAGCGGCACACTTGGAGTATTTGGAAATGTTCATTTTTAAGGTTTTTATTTCAATTGAATTCACTTGTTAAATTTCCTTTGTTCAGTATCAAAAAAATATTGAAAAAATTTAATTCACGCAAGATCTGAATTTTTGTAAAAACAAAGATTAAAAATCTAGCAAAAAGTTACAAATTTCAAAGAAATTCATTAAAATTATGTTTTATGATATTATTTTTATCATTTTACTCTTACTTGTACAAATTATTCGAAATAAACATAAAACATATTAATTGACAATCAATTAAATTCTTAACTATAAATGAAATTTTCATAAAGAAAATTGTTTCCCAATTTTTTTCCTTTTCTTATAGAATTTGTTTCGAAAAATATCCTAAATGATGCACTCCATATAATTCACTGCAAACCTATCCAACAAATTACATCATAAATAAGTACTAACTAAAATACATTCAATCACGGATCTAATAGGACAGCTATATGATATATCCATGTTACTAATGCTTCTTCACTATATGTTACCTGATTTATAATCTTCCTTGTTCTTACAAAATCCAAAAATTGTCTACTTCAACACTCCTTCCTTTTAGGAGCATTCTAGTCTAATAGTCTATATCAAAATTGCTCATTAAACCAGTTTCCTACAAAAAAAAAAAAAAAAAAAAAAACCTCTCACTAAATTACACATCCATCGAATGCAACGGGTCGAAAAGCCTCGTACCAGTTTGCAAGGGTTCGATTATCAGCTCAACTTTGAGAGCTTCAATTTCCGAGATGCTTTCTTTTACAACAACCGATTTCAAAAGTTACTAATCGGTTCGGAAATCCCTCTTATTCTGCGGACTCGAGTTCTTCCTGATCCTCCAACTGAGCCTCTTCTTTATTTACTTCTCCACCGCCATTGCCACTATTTTCACCACTACCCTTGAAGAACAATCCCGAAGAAGACGAAAAATCTTCCTCAAGATCCTCCTCTTCTACATCTCTGTCCTTCGATACCCGCATTTGTTCCCCATCCATCCATTTCGGGCAACGGTGAATCACTCCAAAGGTGGCTTCAACTTGTGCCTGGGCTGAATGGCTTGAACTGTTTGATAATGTTTCGGTTCGATCATCATGGCTCATGCAACAGCATTCCGGGACTGGGTGAGATAGAAAAGATAACGGATTTGACTTAGCAGAAGCTTCTTTTAATCCATCTATTAAACTTCTCCTTAGATTTCTTCTTATAGATGTTAGCCACGTAATGTTCGCTTGGTACATGTGCTCCCGGTTTTCGTCAAGAAGTTTCGCTACTTTCTTCCTACAAAACCCAACAACCAGTCAAAAAAGTTCGGGATTTATAAAGCCAAATACATCGTTAGGTCCCTGAACTTAGCTCAAATCACCTATTGCCCCCGAACTTTGAAATTGTCCCCGGTACCCCTCCAACTTGCAAAATTTGCTCATTAACAACACGTGTCAACTTTTGATTTGACAGTGAAAAATGACATCTCTGGAATGTCAAACCAACTAGAAGTTGCCACGCGGCGTTCGTGACAAACTGGTGCACTTTTGCTAGTTAAAGGGGTAACGGGTACCTGCCAATTATAATTCGATAATTATAAAAGCATCGAATTCAACGATTACCTGTCGGGTCGGAATGTTCTAGAAGAAGCCGACTGATAGAGCCTATGCCCCATAACCAAGCTCGAGAAACTCGGGTTCCCTTTCCCGTCACGATCGAATCCCGGAAAAAACACATCAGCCTCAACACAAACCGCGTAGTCGATCGCATCCCACAGCAACTTGTGCGCATTGGTTCGCAACTCAATTACCGTACTTTCCGGCTCATTGTCACTCTCGGCAACCCAACCCCACCACCCCTCGATATTATGCGGGTACTTGGGCCGAGCTGGAGGTGGAGGAAGTGGACGAGGGCGTGGGCCCGCATCTTTCCACGCCCCTGCCTTCTTCTCTTCCATAAAGGAAGGCGGAGTTTTCGGGTACTTGTCGACGAGGTTAACCTCACGACCGTAAATCCTACCGAGTTCCCACGCCGCACTGAGAGAAGTCCGGTCAACAACGTTTTCGAACATCGCGTGGAGAGGAATTAGCGTCCTTTGACCGCCAAAAACTTCCCCGCCCGAAACGTATATTACGGTATCCCACGAGTACCCATATGCACGAAGGAGAATGCCGACCTGCGAATTCTCGTAATATATCGAAACCCGGTTTGTAAATTCTCGAAAAGAGGATGATGAATATGTTTTTAGTTTTTTTACCTCCTCCGGCATTAATGGACATGAACCTTTATGGCGTTGTTCGAAAGAATTTACCGAAAGCTTTCCTTTGACAATGCCACGCTTTATCATCCAAGCTCGCTTGTGTTGAATGAGTTCAGTGTGCACATCCTTAGGAAGAGCTCCAATTTAGAACACACAACGAAAAACCAGGTAAGCTTAAACGTTAAAAACAAATTTCGAGTAATCAAACGAAAAATTATGGCAACTGGGTTTGGAACAGTTAGTACCTGGAAAAGTTCGGCACAGCCATAATACGCTAAGGCCTCTCTAGTCATTCCAGGATCATATGCTATAAACGGCCGGCCAGAAGCTCTCAACCTAAATTCAACAACAAAATTCAGTTAGACATTTAAATAACTCAATTTCAGAACAACATATATCGAATAAAACATTGACCTATGTAAAATTTTGGTTGCAAGTTCTTGGACATCTTGTCGAAACCGTAATGCATGAAAGGCAACTCTGCATCTCAGCCGTTGATACTCTTCGAGGTGAAATGGAAGAGAAGCCTGAAATGTTAATGAAAATTTTAGTGATTATTTAAGTTTTACGTGGTTAAGAATATATTATGGGTACCTGCAAGCAGCCACCATCTGAAGCAACTAATTCGACGACTGAATGCTTGTTAAGTACTGGGAGAACTTGGTGCAAGTAAAAATATGGGGAAGCAGAATGAGACACCTTGAATGACGGGATTTTCTTCTTTCGCCTTGCCCCTTTGAGATCTTTTGGAAGGGTTCTCACGATTTTAACGTCTTTTGCTAGAGCCGCTATGAATTGGTCCTCGTTGTACAGATATGCAAAGCTCTTGAACTGAGAACTGCAACAAATATGTGAAGAATTAATCGAAAAAAGGCGAAAATCAACATTCTACCCTTTAAATATACAAGTTAGATAAATAACCTGATTCCTTTGCTGCTTGTAGTAGATTGGATCTCGGGAATGACTAGAGTAGCGTTGAGAAGGCGAGCAACCACTACTACATCGCTTATCTAACAGATCAAAGTCAATAAAATATCATTAACTGTACTTTATAATTTGACAATTAAATGGAGTTAACAAAAAAATGAGACTGCTTTATCCTCACCGAGTTCCTAATCTCATGGAAACCCCCATGTATTCTGACAAAAACAAATCCATTCGATGCTTGTTTTGGATCTGTCAAATGCATAACAAAAAACCACTAGTCCTTAATGGGTTTCCAGAAAAAAAAAACTAGAATCCCCAAAAACTGAAACTAGTTTTCCTAGAGATTTTGAAATCCCAAGTTCCCAAAATAAGCCACTGCACAATGTCTTGACAATGCAGAGTTTAAGAGAATGTGCAGAAAAACAACATGATACCATATCAGTGAAGCTTAATTGTGCTAAAAAAGTAAGAACGAAGAAAACACTCAGCACTGCAAATTCAAATGGAGTCACTAATAATGGACTCACCGGAATAATGAACCCTTGGATTCGCATCTGGATGAAGAGATTCAAGCCGCCTAACTGGACCCCACAGCCTCCTGTACAGTGGACTCTGCATCACAGTTTAATGGCAAGCCAAAACTATTAACCAGCTCAAAAATCAGAACCCGTTTGGAGATTGGTACGGTTTGTACTGATTTAAATCAAAAGGTAGCAACTTTTATGGAAATTATAATGACCCAAAAGAAGAGATGAACTGGGTTTCATTGGACAACCCTTATAGATCCGAAAAAAGAACTGAGAGACAGACTAAAACAACAGCAAGTCATTATTACAAACAAACAAAAGCAAGAAACAATCAAAAACCCATTAAAGCACACGCAGCAAAGATCCAAACTTTGAGCAAATTACAAGAAAGATAAGAGGAGTACAGAAGAGGGTAATTGAGCATTCTCAAAGACAGGCCTCCAAGAGAAGATGGTAATGGAAGACTGGTATTCCGCCGCAATGCCCTCCTCAGTGGTGAATCTGGCAAGAAAAAAGTGGACAAAAAGAGAAAAAGCAGACAAAACTAGCCCAACTAAACCAACCCATTTAATCTTAGACTTCATCACTGTTTTCCCTTCTCCTTTCATTGAAACCTCCCTTTCTCTCTCTAAAACAACAACATGTATTTTTTACGAAGCTCAAAGCTTTCTCTCTCTACACAGTGAATGAAAAGTCAACAAAGAAGTCAGAAATTAAAGGTTTTGATAGTACTAGAGTTTTGAACAGTAGAGTTTGAGTTGGAGAAATTGGACACTCTTGTTTTTTACTTTCTCTGATCCAACCCACTCGGTCCACTACTCTAGCTTTTTGATTAGTGGAAACCAATAAAAAAACAAACAAACAAATACAGAAATAGAATTTTTTTTTTGTTTTTTTGAAATTTGAGGAACAATGTTATGGCTGGAGCTAATGGGCTCCAGGTCTGCCCAGTTTCTTTTATTAAACTGTGTTTTTGGCACAATCTAAAGATAGTGAGTGACTGGGGAAAGGGTAAGGAGCCAACGTACCAAATCGGTTAATTTGAAGAAAAATAAATCCATGAATTATCAATTAAATTCTTGAACTATTTGGTTCAGTTTTTTCTTTTTTTTTTATTAAATTGAATGCAAATTACACTTCATTTTTTTTGTCAAAGATATTAAATGGTTTAGATGGGTTTTTTCCATTGTTTACTTTATTACACCCTTGAATTACAATAAAATCTATATAAATTAATATAGTTGGGATTTTAGAATTTTATTTATTTAGAGACATATTAATTTATAGAGATTTTTCTATATAAAAATTAAATATTATTTATATAAATTCAAATACAATGAATTGTACAATTTTATATATTATACATAATTCAGTTAATATTATTTATAAATTTAAAATATATTGATAAAATCAATATACAAAACTTAATACATTGTATTTTCATAGAAACTGTTCAGTGTAATTTACTAATGCATCATATTGTATATAAACAAATATATAATACACCAGAGCTTTTAATTGTAATAAGGTAAATTAGAGTTGTGCTTCAGGAAGAATTTAAACTTTAAGAGAAAAAGTAAAATAATAATTACTTAAACAAATATAACCAACTAATTGGTTCGGTTTTTTTTAATTGAATGCAAAGTAAACTTAAATTTTTTCGTCAAAGATATTAAATTTTTTAGATAAGTGTTTTCCGTGTTTGGTTTTACTCAATTACTTTGTTTATTATATAATTGTATTAATATTATAATTTGTCTCAAATCAATTACTATATCTCTAATATGATAGTTTTATGTCTCAATTATTAGGTTAATATCTTAATAATTGTGTATAGGAAACTTCAGTTTTTGTATTGATTATATATGTTATTGTGGGCTGAGATATATCAATATTATAATTCTTAAACATAAATTGAGGTTAGTTATGATTTTATATGGTATAAGGAAACTAACAAAATATTTCAGTTTCAATTCATAAAAACAAACCTTCAATTACTGTAATTCTATAGTGAAGCTTGTTTAACATCTTATAATCTTTACCCTTTATCTTTGAGTAGTTAAATTTTCATCATAAGATGAAAATAAGATAAAGGGTGAAGATTTCATAGTATCAAATGATGTTAGTGTAAAACTACTGTTTCAAGTATAGGTTTTTTTTTATGTACCGGTTTGGTTATTACTTTATTATTCATTATAGTATTCGATAAAATAAAGTTTTTTCATAGTAAATTACAAATATCTTAATTAATTCATAAGAAAATTTTTGCAACAAAAACCATAATTCTAAACAAAATAAAAGAAAACAAGGTCAAGTCTAACTATTTTTCCTATTTTCATAAATTCTATTTTTTTAGTAGGATTTATGGTATTTTATTCCTTACATTTACTCATGGCCGTTTTCTTTTCAAATTTGTTTAAATAAAATTATTTTATTATTATATCAATAACAGTGTATAAAAAATATAAAAAATATTTATTACATTTCCAAATTCCATACATGCAAAATGGTTGGATTGCGAAAATTTCATATATATCCTGTTTTTCTAAAAATTTATATTTTAGGGTTAAGTTTAGTAAGTTTAGCTGGAGAAAAGTTAATATGGAAAAAAACAGTAATTACTTCTTTTCATAACTTTTAGTAAGCAATTAAAAAATGGTTGAAAATTAAAAAAAGTGTCAGAAGCATTGTTGGAATGGACAGACCAACTGCTCCATTCATTGGTTATACATTACAGCCTATTCATTTCTTCTTTTTATATTAAAATCTACTGTGAGGTGTCTCTAAGGATGTTAGCTATTTATTTTTTTATAATTTTTTTCAGATTTTTTCTCTCACATCTATAAATTACAAAAATATGTTATGAAAAAATTACATAAAAGAATAAAAAGATAAGGATTATTATAAATTTTAGTTAAATATAATTATCACTCAATTTTAATTGTTAATATAGATTTTTAGTTTGTTCATCGTGGATTTAATTTTCAATAGTTAAAATTAAACAGATAGTTAAAATTAATTAAAAATTAAAAGAATCTTATCCCAAAATAAAAATATGAAATTGGGGGAACAACTTATTATATTTCCCAAATTTTAATACTTACTAGTTACTTGTACTACAATGTTTGACGACCACAACATACAGCTTTTTTTTTTTTTCAAAGTACAACATACAGCTTTTTGTGTGCAACTAATATATAAATATATATATTTTAATAAAAAAAAAAATATAAATATATATATAAAAAAATGTATAAATATATATCATACAACAACATCTTTAATTGTTCAGTTACAATTTTAAAACATCTGATGTGCTATTCTTACTTAAAAGATAAACAAATAATCTAAGTTTTCTTAATTTACTTTAGTACTACTACCATACATTAAACAAAATTTATGCTAATCAAAACAAATTTAAGGACATAAATGTTTTAAAAAAAGTGTCTTTCAAACATTGACAAATTTAAGGAAGCTACTTATTAATTGTTAAGAAAAGTACAAACTAATGCGATAATAATTGATTGGCTTCTTTCATTCTACTCTACAACTTGTTATACACAGTGTCAATATCAAGTTTTAAAATAAATAATTGTTTTGTATCATCTTTTTCCCAATTGTTTTTGAAACAAGGAATCTCTTTTGAAAAAAAAAATTCAAACTTTGTTTGCAAATGATTGAAATTATTAGATACTCTTTTGAAATTTACCCAATATAATATAAATGTGATTAACTATCTACAATAAGAAAGGTCAAATTCTTTGATAAATGATTTAGAGACGGATTCTTCAACTAAAAAGAGGACACGTCACTTTACGGTACATATATTTTTTAGATATACATGAAGAGAATTTCATTTGACATAAGATCGAATTCAACTCCAAAAACAACATGTTTTAATGAAATTATAGGTTTGTTTGGCATCGTTTTTCAAACTGTTGTCTCAATAAATTACTTATATAAAATTAAATATTTTGATTTTGAATAAAATGAAACATTTTAAAAAAAGTAGACTCACGTGTCCCCCAATTTGTTTCAAGCTTTCATTCTTCACCTTTTATTACACCATAATACTCAAAGTGATATCTTCTACTGTCAGCGTTAATGGAAGTCAACTAAAAGTTGAAAGGAGTAACAATAAATCAGTTGGTGGTATGTGTAGTATTCTAAGTCTTTGGCATAACGATGATATTAAAGTTCATTTCAAGGTCTTCAGTGGTGAAATGTCTGGGAACATTTTTTTTTAAGATCAATTTGTTTAGGTATGTAATTATTGAAAAAATTTGTGATCATTATTACATATCGGGCTGAAAATAAGTTTCAAGAAATTATCAATTTTGTTCACTTTATTATTAACAATATTTACGTTCTCAAATTTTCATTTTACTATTTTCTAATTTTTATAAATTGATATTTCATTTTTACATTTTTATGTTTCAATTTTTCATTTTTATGGTATTGTATATTTTTTTGAAGAAAAAAAAAATCAAATGAGGGACCTTAGTCTCGCACATCCCAACTAGGTTGACATCCACGAAAACTAGCTACCCAAAAGGGCAAAAAATATTGAAAAGGTTCTTAATATCAAGGTTAGATCAAAAGTAGTCAATTACAAGAGTATCAAACCTGGATTGATTAAGATATCCGAGATAGAAAAGCTAACAATCTTGTTTTTACATGTGAAATAAAACCTGCATAGATAAAAGCTAGATAGAAAAATGTCTTCGCTTGACAACTACCCTTCAAAGATGAATTTGTTGCATCTTTTCCAAAGAGACCAGTTCGTAGTAAATCAAAGGCTTGTACCAAAATCTCTGCTAATGCCAGGCTTGAAGAAGGATTGCCATTGTGCTAAAAAAACTCCATAGTGGACTTCGGCATAGTGAAGCAAATGTTCAACGACTTGAAGACCAACACCAAGTATCGTAACTATGCTTGCTGAACATCAAAACATGATCAATGAATTCCAAGTTTGGACAAAAAGGGCAGAGGTCATTGTTAACTCCACCAGCCCCTCACTGAGAGAGGAAAACTTTCGTTGGTAGTCGACCATGGAAGAGGAGCCAATCGAAAAATTTTATTTTTGGCTGCAAATAGGCCTCTCAAATCACATGAAAAGTGGTTTCTGGGGGGTCCAACGGAGGGGAAAGGTGGAATCCCAAGCAAAAACTCCTAGCCATATTGTCATTGTTATTGGAATTGTTGATGTGCCCTAGTTCTAAAGGCATTGGTTCATGCAGTGTCACATTATAAAGGCAATAATCTACTACTATAATATGAGTAGGATATCCATTGAATGATAATCATAAATATCCCAAGTCTGTTTTAATCATGGGATTGAATAAAACAAAAGACTTGTATGTTGGATGATCTATAGCAATGTAATTGCTATGTCACTTGGTAAAGTAGATCATGAACATGGGCACATGTTGGAAACATGGGGCTAGACCGATCCACACAGCAAAGTCACATGGTTATATGTCATAGACAATTTGCTGAGTAGGTCTCAATTGTCCTCGGACTTGATTTCAACTTATTATTGATATGAAATTGAGTATGCTGTAGTATATTACTAACGGATCCTTAAATATTAGATTACAAGTACGAGTATGCTCGGTATATTTCATGACCACATCAGTAGTAGTGTTGAAGTGATAGAATTGCCATTCAATTTGATAAATCGAAATGAATCACCGGTCACTTGATGAATAAAAGTGATAAGGACATCTATTATGTCATTGACTTATTTTATCATTCTATTATAGGTCAAGAAATACGATGATCTGCATAAGAGGGTGACAACACCATACCTATTGTTCATCATATTGATGTCAGCTGGCAAAGAATTTTATGAGATAACTACTGGGTTCAGTATCTTTAATAGACGGATGTACTCTGTCCCAATTGGAGGCTGTAATGGTTTGCTAGAATCCACTTACAGTCTATGGGTGAATCTCATTGCCAACATATAGACAGACCCAAAGGATCTTGCACTAAGAACTATTGATCTGGAATTTCTTGTACATGCAATGTTACAAGACTTGATGAAGAATCGATTATTAATTAATTGACATGTCAAGTCAATGTAATTGAATAATCTATCTAACTCCAAGTAATTTAGTTAATGGTATAATAAAATGTATTTTATATTATTCATTAAAGTAAAATTAAGTTGATTAAATGTATTCATATATGGTATTTATTTAATTAATAATTAAATAGATTCATGTATTAAATAATTTAATTGAATAAATTTAATCAATAAAATTGTCATGCTAAAATAATTAGTTAGCTATTTAAGTTAATTGAATTAATATATATAGCATGAAATTGAATTTGATTAAATGTAACGTTTTAATTTTGTTCAATCGGTTAATTTGTAAATTATAAAAGATGGCATTTAAATTTGTTTAAGGAATTGAATTAAGAGGTTTAATTATTAAACTACAAATTTAAATGGATCAATTTATAATTAGAATTAATCTAAAACCTAATTAGTTAATTAGGATAT
>CATIWQ010054748.1:0-57292 GCA_949673415.1 Euphorbia schlechtendalii | reverse complement strand
CTTTTTGCACCTTTTTCACTCTTTTTTCATAGAATTCCATTTTAGATCATTTTACTCCCAAGATTTATCGAGTATCTGCATTTGCATAAAAAATAACTACATACCACGTGAAATCTTTTATATGAAGTATAAAAATGACTTGAACTATAGTGTTTAGTGTATAAAATTGATATGAAAATAAGTGTAATTATACACTTATCAACCACATATGAATGGAGTAGCCTTAGCAAAGAAAATCCAAAGACAAGGGCATTTTTAGACCACCATGATGGTAGATTTTGTAGCCGAGGTAAAGAAATGACACAAATGACATATTCATGGAGAAATCCCCCACTCACCGCCTCTCAAACTCTAAAACTTATCTACTCCTAGGCCATTCTCTGTGTGAGGGATAAATAAATTGCCAAAATTTAACCATCATCTAAAAATGGGTATAGATACATAGTAGTGGCCATTGACTACTTCTCTAAGAGGGTAGAAGATGAATTACAACAATACTATTGCCAATAAGATGATAGGAGGCTAAATTATTTTCTGATATGGGATTCCTTACCACATCGTTAGTGATAATGGGGTCCTATTCTAAGCCAAAGCACCCAAATTGATTGAGAAATATAGGATTGAGCATCATTGATCATCTCCGTATGAGCTACCTTTTGTAGTTCTAGGGTCTATGGAATGGAATAAGTTATATTGGTGGAAACAAAAGTCAGATTGCTAAGGGTTGCCTTGGAAGAATAGTTGAGTGAAACTGATTGGGCTAGAGCTAGATATGAGCAGTTGAACATTATTGATGAAGCACCATTGAGAGCCTTGGATCAATTGAAAATATATCAGTAGCGAATGGTTAAAGCCTACAATAGTCAATTACAACATCAGAAAGAACATTTCAAGGTAGGTGACTTGGTACTCAAGAAGTTAAAAAGCATGTTAACATAGACATAAGGGGAAAGTTTTGACGTAATTGGGAAGGATCATTTATAATTAAGAAAGTTCTAGGAAAAGAAGTAATCAAGCTCATTGATATGTATGGCTAAAATTCATGAGCCCTATCAATCAAAATAAAATCAAGCGCTACTATGTGTAAAAAAAGATGATAAAAACAAAAACTTGCTAATTTGAAAACCTGAAAAAGGGTGGATTGGGCGAAAATTTGGGCAACCTATTAGTTCGAAAACCCAAAAATGGTGGTATAGTAAAAAATATAGGGTAAATAAAGTCTGTTGGACCTGTGTGATGGGTTTAAGCAAATATAAAGATTAAATAGTTGTGTGGTGCTAGGTAGAAAATTATAGTTGGATAGTTAGCCATGAGAGACATTTTAGTTAAAATTGTTACAAGTAATTGCAATCGAGTTAAAGTCACTAACACAATTGTAATTCTTGCTAAAATTTATGTGGACTTGATTATGAATGTGTGTTTCTATGAAAGTGTTTCACTATTATGTGAATATTCCTTCTTTTATGCCTCTTTCCTATATTTTTATTGTGTTAGCCAACAAAACACAACACGATAACAATAACTTGATAGTCTCAAAAAATTGAGGTTTATGAAAAAGTTAAGAAAAGAAAAAAAATATGAAAATAAAAATGGAAGTCTACTAGATTCGAAAACAAGAAAAGGGCATTCTACGCAAAATTTAAGACAAAACACGGTTCGATTGGTTGAGAATATCCAATGTAACTCCCTATGCAACAATTAAAATAATAAAAAGTAAAATAATAAATCTAGTGCAAATCAAGTGACACATCTTTTCTTTGTAATTGGTAGGGCTAGTACAATCCCCTTGGAACACTCATGCCACTCAAGACTAGTAGCATGTCACACTCCTTGATCGAAAAAGTTCAAATCTTAAACATCCAACCCCTGTACAATTCACCAGCCATCAAAATCCTCCGAGTACCATAGCTCAGCATAGTGTAAGCAGTCCTATGATCCCACTTGTTAGCCATGATCTCCTAGAATATCAGAAGGGTAAGAAAACATGTCAATCATGCAAAATAAATAAGAATGTGCTGCACCTCTCCATACTGTCTCCAAAGTGAAGAAGGAGAATATGAGGTCACCATATATAACCCCATTAGTTGAACTCCCTCTTTCAATATATCAGTGAGAACATAAAAAATCTTCCACCAGGGAAAAACTGACAAATCTACTCCTTGATTTAAGTTTATAGAAGGCAAACCCACTCAGCTATTTGTCGAATTTAATGGCTCGAAGTAGTGTTGGCATGCTCCATGAAGTTGATGAGTTGTATCTCTTGATATTCACTAATGGGGGACTTTTCGAAAGGCCCCTTCTCAAGTATCCCTACCTACAAATAAAAAAATTAGAATGGTAGAAGTGAAGGGAAGAAAGTTAAGAAATATTACCTGTAGTAGCATGAAATGATCTCCAACTCTGTCCAAATCATAAGAAGGAGCATCGAGATGAATTAGGGTCTCAACTAAGGTAAAAGTAGCCAGTGAAGCTCCATTGGTTGTCATCGTGATGATGGAAAGTAAGCAAAAGGGAGGCATATTTTATCCTAAATCACAAACATACTCACTCAGTATTAGTATAACAAGCATGGAAGGTTGAGCTAAATGGTTTCTAATTGGAACAACTCACTCTATATTTGGCAACAACTCCATATTACCAAAATGAAAGACCTGATCAATCAGATCCCAAAATGAGCAAGTACTTCAAGAAGAAAAAGATTAATCGAGTCATTGATGTAATACTCCAAGTTTCATAGACCAAATGGCTTCAACTTATTCCAATTTGATTATATCTTCTTCAAGAGATGCCTCAGTTCAACTTAGTAGAAAGCCATATTGAAAAATGGAGAAAAATGCAAAAAGGATAAAACTTGGTTGTGATAGCGGTAGATAGGATGTGAAACCGATACCAGGTTTGATAAGGTTTACTTGGTTTGTATCATTTGCTTTAGTGTATATATTATCAATTTTGGACAATTTTTTATTAGTGTGGGTTTAATGATTCCTTTTACCCATTTTAAGTTAGAATTGATGAATATGAACATGAATAAATGGAAATAATGTTGATACAAATTCAAGATTCAAGTACATCAAATTCTATAAGCTAATTGTCAAAAAAGATGATATGAAAACAACTAAAAAGATTGGGACTCCTCATCAGTCTCTTCCTCAACATCCCAACTCACACCCTCTCTGGCTATTGCACTCTTCATTCTTTTGTCATTCCTCCATTTTGACCTCAAATCTATCGAACGAGTAACGTCACTCTATCGCATCAGCCTGCTCCCTGTCAACATCTCAACCTAATGAAATATCAGCAAAAGTAGTCTGTGAAACATAAAACATAAATACCATTCATCATTTACACATTGCATATGTTTACACTCATGCATAAAATCATATTCAGATATAGATTTAGGGAAGATACCTGAATAAGAATTCTCTTGGTGGATAAGTGATTACCTAAGAATTGATAATTTGAGCCAGCCTCTTTGCCTAAACTTGGGAGATCTACAAATAATTCTACTATATCAATAAACAAAGATCATTAAAAGGACATCAAAGAAGATATAGGGTTACATGAGTAGTCTTAGGTGGGGAAAAATCAAACTGATGCACCAATGAAAGAAGCTTGTGAACTACATGTTTGTCCACTCCCATCATGAGCATATATGATGAATCCAACATCTTGGAAATGCATCCCTTCACCATCATGATTTGAGCCTGAGTTGTTGAAGGTGTTTGGGTCTCTAATATAGTGCTACTACTAGAAGCTTGGCCCCTATTGCGAGGATGGGACTACATTAATTGATAAAAGCAAAATCAACGATAGGTGATAAAAAGATGAAATTTCCAAAGATAAGGAAGAAGCATATTCAGAGAACTATGGGAACGAACCCCATAGGAGGAAAAGTGATCAAATACTACATTAACTCCTTATAGGAGTCATTTAATGGATCTACATGAATACCTACTCCATTCCACAAGGTGTTTTTGATCCCTCTCCACCAAGTGCGGGTAGAACACTCTAGATGGAAGGGATCCCAACATCAACCGAGATGACCATCTTAAACTTCCTAAACTCACTCCCCCATATACCAGTCTATGCACATGGGGATCTCAAGTATAAGTCACTTTTCATCATATGCCAACCTAGTAGACTGCATGATGCCCCAATGATGGGTATACCCTCCTATGGGTCCCTAATTAGCTGTAACAAAATCAAGATAAGTACCCTACCACTTTATACATACACTTTCTACAAATCATTTGTAAACAATTTAAATAAGAAAGGAGATACCTGCTCGAGGGTGAGAGTCCAAGGTCTGAGCTTCAACTTAGGAATATCTCACTTCACTATGACACATGAGTGGGTCCACTAGTGAAGGATTAGAGTAATGTGAAGTTGTTTACCCTTGATCTATGGTGGGGTAAGCACCTGATGGTCCGAAGCACAAATCTATAGAAAGCACGCCATAAAACATACATAGATATCCAAGAAACCAACAAAGTCTTCAAAAGCTCAACATATAAAAGGAATTAAAAGAATATTTATAGAGAAAGTGGCTAGTGTGAGCACGAGATTTCTCTCCCACTTACGAGTTTGATGATAAAGTTGTAATTTTATTTTCCCTTCATTAGTGTTTCATTTTTAAACAGTCCTAAGATTGTCCAAAAAAAGCTCTCTACATTAATTTTATACCTTAGAAACCATTTTAACCAAAATAAGGCCCAACACCAAGCCTAGAAAGTCGATGTAGTTTTCAGCATTACAATGTTATTAAGGACATTGCAATGTCATTAACGACATTGCTAATCTCGTTAAGGATGATGTAATGGTGTGAATCACATCGCAATATCAACAAAGTCAACCTTGCACTTTTGCACTTTTTAGCCAAAAAACCCATACTTGGTCACATGCTCGGCCTTTAATTAACAAGACCAATCCCAAACATTACCTTAGACTAAATTAGATCCACTTTTCATGGGGATATGGTTGAATGCAAAAGAAGCATGGCTAATAGTAAAGAATGTATAGAGAAAAGGAAAAAGCTACAAAAAGTGGAACTTGGATTTGAATTTGGATTGAAGGGATCTCTAATACAAAAGGAGAGTTTTGTTTTAGTTTCAAAGGGGAGCTCAATTTTCATGCACAAAGCATCAAAGAAATATTGTTCAAACATTGAGAGAAAAACATCAAAGTACTTAGTGTTCTTGAACAAAGTTTGATAATTTAAGCATATAAACACTAAGGATTTCTGGTTAGTTAGATTATGTTCATGGAAAGGGAATGAACTTATGTCATTTGTGTTCACTTTTTCACCATTTGAACAATCTTGAGGTTTAGCTTACTCTTTAAGAAAGCTTGAGGTTTAGAGAGAACTTAAGCAAATCTTTAAGTTAAGACTTTCTCCAAGCATTTTCACTTAGTTCTAAATTAATTGAACTTAGTGTGAATGTTCTTGAGGAGTGTATTCACAAATTTGAAATGCTTCCTTAATTTAGTTCATGTTTATGGAAAAGTTGGTTTCTTAAGAGTTCATCTTTGTGATTTAGTTTCATAACTCCAAAGGAAGAGTTGTTATACTTTCTTCCTTCACTTTGATTGTTATTACACCTTTTGTAACCAAGAACTTTAGCTTGGAGCCAAAAAAACTCAATTATAAGGTTGTTTAAAAACAACAACCAACCAACCAACAAAAGAAACAAGGATAGCTTCCTAGAGGAATTTGTGGACCTTATAGATGTGGATTTGTGATTACAAGGTACCAAGCCTCTAAGTTCCTAGAATCGTGCTTTACATTTATATACTTGTTTGTGGTGTTTGTGTGCCTTTCTCTATTTAGACTACTTTTTTTACTTTATTATCATTACTAGCTTTGGTAATGTCATTACCTATGTTTGTGATGTTGTCAACGACATCACCGATATCGGTAACGACATTACATGGCAGTTAGTAGCTCTAAGTCATGTTTAAACGTAGATCCATGTTTAAGAGGGTCAATGATGACCATTCAAGCCTATGACAAGAGCTTTTCAATATCATAGCACTTTGATTTAAGCATACTTTGAGACTAGAAATAAACTTGAAAGATGTTTGGGTGGTTAAAACTAGTTTCTCCTTCACATGGAAACATTTTACTAAATTCAACAACTTCTCCTTCGAGATCATTCCAATGACAACCCCAATTCAAGTTTTATACCTAGATTTATATTTTTGCTTGAATATTATGAAGTTGGTTTGGGTTACCCCATGAAGGAACTTATGTTTCTAGATAACTGACCCAACAATATTCACAAGTGGTAATTTCACTAATAAAATGAGCAACATATTTGTACAGAAAAATTAACCATAATTATATATAAAATAAAAGAGTGACAAATGTTTCAAAGTTTTAAGTCAACCAAAAGGTTCTTAAAAATACCAAACTTGAGCATACTTTTTACAATTGTACATACTTGTATTGTCAAATATACACTATGCTAAACTTTGTGGATGCGTATAGTTTAGGTTAATTGTATGCTAGGATTTGTTTTCCTTCATGTATTGCATTCAATTAATAAAATTGTAACATTTGTTAGAAATTCGATGTATTCTAGGAAATTGAGAATCCTTAGATTTCGATGTATTTAAGCGATTTGTATCTCCCATCCCAATATGTAAATAATCCCGTATAGATTAGGAGCATTTACTTTCCACACTTTATTTATTTATCGCTTTCCACATGCGCTCTAAAATAACATATAACCTGAAACCATTTAAAATGAATTGGAATATTATAAACATATTTACCATACGATATAATTTGACTCAAATAATAATGAAATAGGTGAACTCATCCGAAATTTAAACTATAAACTAAAATATTATTTAGGCTTAACAGATTTAGGTTATACTGGATTTCCTAGATGAGTTGATCCCAGTGTTAACTCTGTATAATGTAAACTAGAGAACTGTCTCAAGTTTTTAAAACTTCTCAACACTATCATGTATAACTCAGGTTTTGAAAAGCCCTAGGCCCTGTATCATAGGGCTAGCACCTCGCAACCACCTGCGAGTCTTGAACCTCATCCACTCACACCTAGCCTTAATCTCTATCTACCAACCCCTAGCACACACATCAAGGCGGATATACATCTAGCCTAGATCATCTCTACACTAGTCGGGACATCATTAAGATCCTCCAAAACTGATAGGAGCCCATAGTGAGCATGGCTTGATCCCCTAGGGAAGAAGATAGTGGTTAGCAAGCCAAGCAAAAAAGATATAACGTACTGCTTCCTCTCATCCTCATCAAGATCCTCTTAAGCTAACCTATAATCTCTCAAGTGGGTGTACTCCAAGCACCATGAAGTGGGATTCACACCCAAATGCTCCTTTATATGCTAAAAAATGCACTCCTCAGAAGGAATACGATCAGCATAGATGTCAAAATAGATCATTGTCCATGAAAATGGCAACACAATCATAACTACCATGTGTGATGGAGTGATGGTCCTCTTTATGATAGCAAGATGAAAAGTATGAGTAAAATCTGATCATCTCTCCACAAAGATGGTCAATACAGGGCTTGAAAACTTGGTTCCCTTTGCCTTAAAGCTCTCAATGATCTTGCCGAAGCCCGAAGCTATGTTCATCATATTCACCTCATTATCCTCTATCTTGTTCTTCCATATACGACTAAATGAGAGAGAGGTGTTGATACCTCTCAAGAGCTCTTACAAAATCAAAATCAACCAAAGAAATTAATAAGTAACTCTTTCTTTTTCTTTTTTACAAACATAAATGCTCATCCACATAACCTTTACAAATAAGCATATTTATCCCCTGTATATCATTGTTACATGTTTATATACATTCATTTAAGAGCACTGGGTATTAAAAAATGGGAAAGTGACTATGAAGCTAAAGAAGCTCGAATTTTTTAAACAGAAGCTATCCAGGCATTGAACTTGAAAGGTGTCATAAGATCATGATATCGTGATCATTAAGGCTCTGTTAAATTTAAGACATAACCATGATGAAACAACCAAATTTTCTAGAATTCCCCCTAAAATATAAATTTTTTTTGCACTAAATCGAGATAACCCAAACATAAAAATTGTTACCTAAGTGTTTTCTAACGAGTTGGGTGTCTCAATCTATCAAAAAACTAAACATGCATAATTTCAACACTTGAAATCATTTTGCCTAAAAATCTAAAAAATTGAAAAGTTACATAATTTTGAATCTAGAGAAAATGATAGACTAACCTCTTGATGTGAAGCATGTGATAAGTAGTAATGGTTTGGAATAGGCTCCACCCTTGCACAAGCTCCAAGTGCCTCATGTGGATTCGAGGTAATATGCCTTATGGATTGAAAGATACCACAACTCCGAGCATTTTATCAGGTCCAAATTGATTTTGAAGAGAGTCCTAGCATGTTGGGATCCTTTTTTGAGAAACATTGTGATGAACAGCTCGTGATTTGGTCGAGAATGGAGGGACATGTAGCTAGAAGAAGCTTCTAAACAAAATAAAGGGATAAATAGGATTGTGAATGAGCCTTATACCTATTTTGGCAGATATACTCCTTTCCACCTTCAAACCCAAAACTCCTACAATTTATCCGAACACATTTTCCAAAAATTCCACATCTAAAGTTCTCAATCCCTTCAAAATTTCAAAAAATTATTAGTCCCTTCAAAATTTTAGAAATTCATAATTTCTACATTATCCCCAAATTAAGTCCAAATATCCCACTTTGTTTAATTTCAAAAAAATTTAAATTTCTTTTGTGAACCATCCAATTGTGGCTTATCTCACAAAAATACAAAATTCTTTTATGAACCACTCAATAGTGGTTTATCTCACAAAAATTCTTTTATCACAAAATTTTATTTCTTTCATGAACCACCCAATGGTAGCTTATCTAACTAAAATCCCAATTTCATTTGTGAACCACTCACTAGCATCTTATCTCACAAAAATTACAAATTCTTTCGTGAACCATCTAATGATGGCATATCCCACAAAAATCCTAATTTCTTTTGTGAACCACCCTATGGTGGCTTATCCCACAAAAATCTCAATTTCTTTTGTGAACCACCCAATGGTGGCTTTTCTCACAAAAATCTCGATTTCTTTGGTGAATCACCCAATGGTGGCTTATCTCATAAAATCCCAATTCCTTTTGTGAACCACTCAATAGTGACTTATTGCATAAATATTCTTATATCACAAAATCCAATTTCTTTTGAAACTACCCAATGGTGGCTCATCTCATAAAATCTTGATACCATTTATAAACCACCTAATGGTGGCTTATTTTACAAAGATTCCGAATTCTTTTGTGAAGCACTCAATAATTGCTTATCACACAAAAATTCCATTTCTTTTGTGAACCATTCAATAGTGGCTTATCTAACAAAAATCCCAATTCCTATTGTATACTACCCAATGGTAGCTTATCTCACAAAAAATTCCAAATTCTTGTGTCAACCACTCTCTAGTGGCTTATCTTATAAAAATCTCAATTTTTTTATGAACCACTATCCAGTGGCTTATCTCATAGATATCTCAATTTCGTCTATAAACCACTCTCTAGTGGCTTATCTCACAAAAATCCCAATTCCTTTTGTGAATAAAATCAACAAAATCCCTTTTTTTGTGAATAACCCAATGATTGCTAATATCAAAAAATTAAAATCTCTCTCACAAATGTCCACACTTATCTAGTCTCGACTCCCACATGCATGGCCCATCTCATAAAAAGTAGTTATCTCCACATGTCATTGATGTCAAGAAATGGATAATGAAGTTCATAATGATATGATCATTCTTGATTAAAGGGGTAAAAAATTTTGTTTCCTAAATTTTTTTTGTCCTAGATAGCTTAAACAATTGGTCAAAGTGGGGCTGAATGATGATTTAACTTGATTAAATTTGATACTTAGAAATCTTTACAATTTAATTAATGTATATTGAGTGAAATGATATATGCACAAACTTTTTAGTTAAGTAAATCTTACTCTGCTCAGGCTAGTTTTCAAGTAAAGTAAAACAAAAGAGAATGTTATGCTTATGCTTAGTGGTGAACTAACATAAATAAAGACTAACTTTAAAAAAGTTAATACCTGAGATTTTATCCTCGTTCAGCCACTAGCCTACCTCTTGTCCACAGATTCTTTTTAAAGCTTTAATCCACTAGTGAGAACTCCTTTAACTAGTTGGAGAAGCCTTTGATAGTGCGTATTACAAGCAAGTACCTTCCAAGCTTATGTTACCCTCCAACAGATTTAAGTACCCTTCTTAAATCAGTTATCACTCAATATTTCTAAGAAAGAGAATGGAATATAAACTCAATTTATAAAACATTAGTTTCTTTAAAGATTTAGAACTTAGCCTTCTCTATGTTTATTTTCTCTCGATTACAAAAAAATTAAGAATTTAGTGTTTTCATTTAAAGATTGCTTGAGGAATTTTGAATGCTGAAATTAAATGAACATAGTTTCATCTCTTTAGATGATTTAGGTCATTCACTTAGTTGTAAACATCTTCTTCAGTTCCTATTTATATGTGTAGATTCCTAAAGCTAGTCTTTTAACTTATCATATTAACTTATCTTTAAATTCTCTTCTCTTCATTTCTTTAAGTTCTTCCTATTTGAGACATATTTTTAAAGCCGTTGAGAGATATCGAATTTATCCATTGTAATGCGAGATTGATCAATTGATCAATTCTCATTAAGGTTTATTCTTTAAGCATATTTACAAGTTGAGAGAGCACAATTGTTGACATTACAGTTATGCGGCGATGTTGGAAAAACAACGCTTGTTGAATGATACCTTTTTAACTTGGTTTTTAGTGACTACAGGATAACATCTTTACTAACACCTTTTAACCATTTGGGTTCATTTGGTTGGCGGAATGGAATAGAATAGAAAAAATATGCAAAATCATCAATTATGATGCATGACTCTGACATCGAAGGGAATAGCTCTTCTTAGTTTTCATGGGAATCATGAAATAGCTATTTCTCTTTAAAATGAAGGAATAGCTATTTCGTAATATGCATGGAAACTAGGAAGAGCTATTTCCTCTAACATCGAACTCAAGTATCATATTTAATGTTTTTGCATTCATTTCCTATTCAATTCTATTCTGCCGACCAAACGAGCCATTTAAACCACATGAATATTCCTTTATTTTCAGCACCAAATCCTTTTGAAACCCAAAATGCATTAAACTAGAATTTTTTGTTTTCACATAAAACATTAAAGGTAACGTTATTATAGTACTTAAAATCAAAAAAATAATAACTCAACTTTTGTTGATGTATATCAAATAAACTTTAAAGATGAGTTACTTTGTCGTTACTCCTTAGCTCAGCACCACAACTCTACAAAACTCTATGCCATAACTTAATTAAGTCTTTGCCAAGTTGAGTTAGTTAACCTAAACCTAACTCATGCTGACAACTTAATTAAGAGTTTACTTAACACCTAATTAACTTTGTTAGCCTAAGTAGTTCGTTATTTCCAAAACTCAAGCTATTGGGAGATATCAATCTCCCCCATTTTAGAACAAATAACAAACTAGGTAGTAACAAAAAGTTAACTTAGTAAAAGTTTATTGATATAGAATACATAATTGATGATTAAGACTCTTATGAGCGGACGACACGGATTCGATGGGTCGAGAGCACGCTGAAAATGAGAGGCGTGGTTCTCTAAGGTGTTTAAGTGAAAATAAAAAGGTACTGGGTCGGGGATTCGAAGGTTTGAGAGAGAAAGCAAAAAAAAATTTAGATTAGTCAAACCTAAATCCGTCATCTCTTAATGTAGAGTCGCCACCTAGATTAGCTCTTCTAGGAATTAGAGTCCTATGAGGCTTAACGTTCGAGGGACAGCCCACTAAGATACAGAGAATCGGGTTTGGGATAAGTTGCTTATTTCTTATTGGATCACATTATATTACATCTACAGAAAACCGTACTTCTTAATTGTACATATTCGCACTTATGTCATTTTCGATTTATAAGGTATGATTTAACGCACATGCAGAAAGCAATAAAACCATACATAATACAATAAATAAATGCGAGAAACTAAAGATTAAAATTACATAACCTTGGGGGATGAAACCTCCCGCTTAGTCTATTAATTACAATTCCTAAAAAATAATTGAAATTGCGATACCCGAAGGAAAATCAAACCTACGCATAAATCTAACTGGCATGCACAAAGGTTAGCACATGGTATATAGTACAACATGAATACTTACATGTAAGCTCAATTTGATGTTGTCGAGGTCTGTGTGGCCTAGTTAAAATATCGACGATTGAAACT
The DNA here is from genome assembly GCA_949673415.1 of Euphorbia schlechtendalii. Classification (NCBI taxonomy): domain Eukaryota; kingdom Viridiplantae; phylum Streptophyta; class Magnoliopsida; order Malpighiales; family Euphorbiaceae; genus Euphorbia; species Euphorbia schlechtendalii. The sequence goes on along the minus strand of CATIWQ010054748.1, from coordinate 44,980 downwards.
TTCTTATTTAGGAATAAAATGATTCATTTTATCTACAAATATGTTGGTAATTTTTATTAGTGAAAGTGACCGCATGTTAAAATGTGAAGCCTGTTATCCGGGAATAATTTTTATTCCCTATGTTGGGGTAATCTAACATGAATTTTCATAAATAGAAAAGAAGAAGAATAATAAATATTACATCGATATTTATATAACAGGTTAAATCAAAATTATTCCTAGGTCATCACTTAGAATAAATTGAAATATGAAAAGAAACACGATAGAGGCTTACACTTTCGACTTATCCGTATGATCCTCGGGAGTGTTTCTCCTTAGTTTTTCAATCGTGTTTGTATGCAAAATAAAAATTTATTTATCCAAATGATAATTAGAATCAGGTTCTAAATTTGTTTTAGACTTGAGAATATCTAAGGATATTTGACGAAAAAGAAATGGAAGAAAGTTGATTTGAAAATTATAAAAGTTTTGAATACAAATGTGTTTTGGATCCGAATGTAGGAAAATATTTTTTATGTTGTTTTTTCATGAGAAAATCAAACTTTTTCTGAAAATTTCAAGGGGTCTGGACTACTGAAAATTCCACGAATATTTCTAGGAGAAAAAATATTGAAAATCCAAAAAAAGGAAACAAACTCCGGTGAGGGGGAACCCTCACTGAAACACTGGCGAGGCTCGCCGGAGTTCCGACGGTCGATGCTAGCCTCGCCAGAAATTCTGGCAAGGCTTGCTAGAATAGCGAGGCCATCCTCACTAGAATTCTAGCGAGACCAGTTCGCGATTCCCCCCGATTTTTTAATTTTCATTTTTTGATTCTTTTTAAAAAATATAATAAATTAATTTTCACCAAAATATAATTTTTAAAGTCTTAAAAAAATAATTTATGTCCTTAAAATGAGTTGGCAACAAGGAACATTCCCATTCGGAGATCTCCGAATAATCAAAAATCATATGATTCGAGGATAAAAATCTCGAAAAGCCTTCATCATTGAACGTGAAAGCTAGTACAAAATCCTGTGCTCACAACTCCCCCATAATAAGTGAATTCCTTTTAGTTAGCAGAAGCTCCCCCATACTAAGTGAGCTATTCTTTATACTTAGGACTTGTCTTTTATTAGCTTCTTCAAAGTTGTTCTACATTGATTTCTAAAAGACTCAAGTTGTGCAACATACTAATAAAATATAGAAGTTAAGAAGTTCTTATCTTGGAGCAAAGTTTTAATTTTCATAAAAAAAATTTAGTTAGTACATAAAAAGTGTTCTATACTAAGCTTTTACATTTGAGGACTATAATAATTATTTCTAATCTACAAGAAGTAATGTATTTCTTTCTTTTCTCTCTTCCTCTTCCATGTGGAGTTTGAGGTTATTTCTTTTGCGATTGAGCTTGTTGAGACCTTTGCTATTGTTATCGTTGTGGTAGTAGTTGGGTCTTCCTAGAAAAGAGGTATTATAGTTGTGTGCTTACTACGCTACCTTCTCCCCCTTTATTATTTGCTTCATCACTTGTTGGTGGAGGCAGGCATTGAAGAGTCTAAAGCATGCAAGATCATCTGTTTCTTTTTAGTAATTCCTTAGAGAATCACACTTGGCTAACGGCTGCATCCAACTCAGCATTAGATTTGAGAGATGTGTATTTAGCCCTTACTATCTTCCTAATCTTATCTAAGATAGATAAATCATCAAAGTCCTTTTGGAGCTGATTTCTACTTGTGAATGTTGCTTCATTGGCTTGAAAATTTGCCTTAGCACTAGTTAGATTTGAGAGATGTGTATTTAGCCCTTGCTATCTTCCTAATCTTAGCTAAGATAGATAAATCATCAATGTCCTTTTGGAGCTGATTTCTACTTGTGAATGTTTCTTCATTGGCTATAAAATTTGCCTTAGTACCAGTTACACATGCTTTTTGTTCCTCTTGAGCATAGTTCTCAGTATGAGGAACATCCCCAATCAAAGAGATTCAAGGGGTAGGAGTTTTGTTTCACGTAGATGTTGGTTTAGAGTTGGTAGTGGATTGTAAAGTGGAAGATTTTGTATTTTATTTGGGTGAGGAAGGTGGAGAATTAGTGCGTAAAGAGTTACAAGGTGGTGGAGACTTTTAGGGTGATGGAATTAGTGATTTTGATGTTTAGGGTTGTGAAGAAGGTTTTTTTTTGTGGTGAAAGGGTTGGGCTTGAAATAGAATAAGTAGGTGAAGGGGTTAGTTATGTGTTTACCTATAGGTTGGTTGTATGATCCAAGGATGGATTAGCCTCAAGTAACTAATCTTGTTTAGCGACTTCTTTTACTTGATTTTTTGATTGAGCATTAAATTAGCACCAATGGATTTCCCACCAAACTTGTTTCAGTGATTTTCTCTATCTCTTCTTTACTCTCCTCAAGCATCAAATTCTTCTTAGCTTCATTGGGGGCACTCTTTTTCCTTTGAGTCCCATTGAGTTGCTTCTTTGCTTTTTCCAGACTCCCTAAAGTTTCATCAACTTGAGAGAACTAACTCTTTCTCTTCCTAAGATCCTCCTATATTTGAGCCACAAACATCTTCTTAACTTACTCCTCAAACTCAGGTCCTGGTGGAGGTAGATTGCTAGCATATATCTCCTCATCATCTCCTTAGCCTACTTTATCTTCTTGGCCTCCTTTGCAAATTCGACCTTTGCTTTTAATTTAAGCTTCTTTGGTGCCCTCTTAGTATGGACCTCAACTTGCTACTTTTTCACTAGGCTTACCTTCTTTTCCCATGTAGCTGCTAGACTTACAACAACTTTAACCCTCTTATGATGTTCTCTAATGAGAATGTTATCTTCTGAACCTTGGTCAGCTTCTTCCTCATTGATATCATCAAATTTTAACACCACATCCTCCTTCTCCACATTTATTAGCACAATGGTTGACTTACCCTTGGCCTCCTTCAACTTATGTATCTAGATTTTTTGTATATCTAGAATCAAGTGCTTAGTGGGTTATAATTATAAAGTGCGCTAGATCAAAGATCTTCCTTATAAGCACAATGGTGTTACCTCTTGCTCTCTCATATCCTTCTTTATTGATTTTAAGGGCTTTCAACACAATAGTAATAAAATATCCATAGTGGAACAATGTTGTTACTTTGGTCATGTGGTTGAGAATCAGCATGATATAGTTGAGCTGCTTTACAATAACCATGTAATCGATAATGCAGTGCTCAAACTTTATACAACTAGATAGCGAGCCTATCTTGGACAACAAAACCTTTACAAAAGCTCAGGATAAGCTTTGGCTCTCCCAGCTCATTCTTATAGCCTTAATCTCCCCTGAACCATAATCCCTGGGAAGCTCCCAATCTCCTGGAATATCTACTAGCTCCTCATCTCCTCACTTACTAAACTCAGTGCCATTGGGATACATCCTCAACATTTTTGCAATGAGCTTGGCTAAGAAAATATAGGATTTCCTATCTAGCCCCATAATAAGGATATTTTGAAAGCCTTCTATTATGTACAAACTGATGTAGAAGCTCTTCATGATGTCCCTAATGGTTAAACCTTCAAGGTAGAGAAAATTCCTTAGATTCTACTCTTTTATTTGTCATTCTTCACTAGGATCTTGATTTCTACTTCATAGACTAAACCATACTACCTTTAATTAATACCCCATTTGGTTAGGGTAAAAACTATCCCTTGAGGGAGAATGATCTTCTACGTCTTCCTGGTGCTGTCGAGAATCATATTCCTTTGGGATTTTCGCAATAACTCGAACTGGAACTCATTTAGAGAGGGATCTTCACTAACAAATTATAATGAACTCTTTGGAGAAAAGAAACTTTGAGAGAAAATTATGGATATCGAAGAAATAAAAGTTTGCAATTTTTTCCAAGTGTGAATCTCTATTCCAACCTAACTCCTCATTATATAGTCCTTTTCATCTGCAAGGTATATGTGTCTCTTTCACAAGCATAAATCAAAGTGAATGGTGAGATTGAACATCCATGTTGACTTACTCAGTAAAACATCATATTTTATGTAAAACGGTTAAAATTCAAAAACTATTTGAAAGAGGAGAATTTAAAATACTGTGAGAACTTAAACTATTTGATTTATCAAGATGAGTAAATACGTGTTACCTTATTTAGTTTGCAAAACTTTGATTACTATTTTTGACACTTAGCCAAATTTCAGAGATTTTTCTTCAAATTGGATTTTCCATGCTTCTAAGCTCCCTAAGAGTGTTCAACTGCTCCTTGGCTAAAGGCTTTGTATATATTAGCTCAATGTTTCTCTGATGTAACATTTTCTTATCTAACATCTCCTCTTAGCTTATAATCCCTTATGAAGTAATTTCTTATATTGAAATGATTCATCCTGCCTTGCTGAATTGATTTTCGGATAGGTCTATAACACTCTTATTATCACACATAACTTTGGGGAATTTAGACTTTATACCATAGTCTTCCAACTACTGCTTAATCTATAGCAATTATGCTACATAACTTTTTGCTACCATATTACTGCTTCTATAGTGCTTAGCATGACGAAAGTTTTCTTCTTATTGTGCCATGATATAAGACATGCTCCATGGAATTGACATCCTCCTGTGGCGCTTTTCCTGTTAAGCTTCTCTTCCATAGTCATAATCAATGTATCCTCTTGGTGTGAAATCCAAGCTATTTTGATACCATAAACTTTCATGAATAGATCCTTGTAAGTATTTGAGATTTCTATTAACAATTGCTAAGTGAGATTCTCTAGGGTCAGCTTGATAGAAAGAATAATGGCATGCATAGTATTGAATATTAGGCTTACTAGTTGTTAAATAAAGAAGAGAACTAATAATACCTTTGTAAAACTTACTATCTACAGGCTTACCATCTTCAACCTTACTCAAGATAGTATTAGTGGTCATGGGTGTTGACATTTGCTTCGCTTGCTCCATGTCAAACTTCTTCAACACCTCCTTAGCATACTTGATTAATTGATGAAGATTCCATCTTCACTTTGCTTGATTTGTAGACCAAGAAAGAAATTTAGTTCCCCCATCATTGAAATTTCATATCGCTCTTCATTTTCTTGTTGAACTCCTTGCAAAGTCCTTCATTAGTTTCCCCAAATACAATATCATCTACATATATTTGGACTACAAACACATCTTTTTTCTTTCGCTTGATAACCAAACATAGCCTTTGGTGAGTAGAAATTTGTTCAGCCTCTTATACCAAGCATGAAGGCTTGCTTTAATCCATATAATGCTTTCTTCATCTTATACACATGCTTTGGATTCTTAGCATCTTCAAATCCATGAGGTTGATACACATAAACTTCTTCTTGAGTGAAACTATTCAGGAAAGCACTTTTCACATCCGTTTGAAATAGCTTGATTTTCATATGTGATGTGAAAGCATAGAGATTACTGATATCCTCAAGTCTTTTGTACTGTTGCATAGGTCTCATCATAATTGATTCCAACTTGCTAATTTTAGCCTTGTGAAATAAATCTAGATTTGTTTCTAACAACAATGCCATCTTCATCAAGCTTGTTCTTGAAGTCACACTTAGTTCTATAGTTGATTTTCCTCCAAGCTTCGATACTAGATCCCAAACATCATTACACTTAAGTTGATCTAGTTCTTCTTGCATCGTGATCATCTAGTAGTCATCAAATTCAACATCTTTGAATTTCTTGGATTCAATCAATCATATAAATGTTGGATGACTCATCATTTTATTGAGCTAAACTCACATTATAATAGGATTATGAACATCATCAACAATCTGATCAATTGGATGATTGCAATGAGTCCTAATCTCTCTTGGAAGATTTATATTTGCAACGGGAATCTCTATACTAGGTTATTGCTACTGAGATTGATCTCCTTTGTTGAAATCAATTGAAAGATCTTCTCCACCTTTAACTTCCTCAATATTTATCTCTTATGCTGAGTTGGATAGTATAAAGAGTGGTATGTTGAGTTGATTTCATTCTTAATTTACTTCTTCATCAACATCATAGGCTCGTCTTCTTGCATTTCTTGTTTCATCAAAATTTACATGCATTGACTCTTTTAACAAACTAGTTCTCTTGACATATATTATATATAAACCACTATTTTTTGAGTAACCCAAAAAGATACTTTCATCTACCTTAGGATTAAACTTTCCTAGTTACTCCTTTGTATTTAAAATAAAACACCTATAGCCAAATGAGCTAAGATGACCAATCTTAGGCTAATGCCCTTGCCAAAGGTCACAAGGAGATTTCTTCATAATTAGGACAACTAAAACTCGATTAAGGATATAATAGGCCATGTTAACAACTTCTCCCCAAAAGTAATTTGGATGATTGTTATCACTAAACATGGATCTTGTCACCTCAACTATGGTTCTGTTCTTTCTTTCTACAACCCCAATTTGTTGAGGCCTATAATGAGAAGAAAAGTTGTGGTTTATACCATGTGCTGAACTAAATTCTTTGAAATGGAAATTCTCAAATTCACGTCCATGATCACTTCAGATTCTATTGATTTTAATTCTTAGTTCATTCTTACCCATTTACTCAGTTTGACAAAAGACTCAAAGATTTCATCTTTGCTACTATGCAAGATTACCCAAGTAAATCTTGTGAAGTCATAGACTACAACTAATGAAAATCTTTTTCCTTCCATGCTCATAAGTTGAACAAGGTCAAAATGATCCAAGTATAAGAGCTCTAACGACCTCTTAGTTACTACATAGTTAATTGATCTAAATGATTTTCTAGAATTCTTACCAAGTTGACATGCTGAGAAAAGTCTATTTTTTCGATGCTAAAACTGGGTAAACTGACAACCGATTTCTTTTTAACCAATTTGGACAAAATGTTCATATTAAAATGACCCAACCTTATTTGCTAAAGCCACAAAATTTCCTTTGAAGATGCATGATAAGCGTTAGTTTAGCCAGGCAATAAGTCAATCATATAAACATTGTTAACTCTAGGAGCATAGAGAATAGTTGAGTTAGTCTTATAATCAATTACTTAGCAAGTTAAACTTCAGTTCCTTTACAAGAGAAACCTCTTCGATTGAAGAACAAGCACACATAGTACCACTTCCAACAATCTATACATTTTTGTTATCTCTAAAGTTGATACTTCCATTTCTTTCTTGCTCTAATATGATGAACTACTTCTTATCCCCTGCCATATGCCTTGAGTAACCACTATTCAAATACCACATTCTAGCATCATTAGCAGAGCTCAACCTCACCACCAAAACAGTTAAGTTTGCATAAGTACCCATGCCTTTGGTTTGGGTCCTCCTTTGTTAGTAGTGCTTATGTTACTCTAGTCGAAATCGTTATAATAACCATTTTTATGCCTTCATAACATAATGGCATGTCTAGCTTTCACATAAATATTGCACACTATTTTTTGTTTGGGTTGGCTCTTTTTCCTTTTCGAAAAAGCTTTCTTTTCTTTTATAAAGTTTTGAGTTTGGTTACTCAAAGCTAAGCTGTTGTTTGGATGAGGTACCTGAACTTCTTTAAAAGCTATTATATCCCTCATGATACTCAGCTTTTTCTTGAAGAAAATGGATATCAAGAGATAAGGAAGCAACAATGTTTTCCAAAATGAATAGTGCTAGCTCAATAACATATATCTTCCCTCACTATCTCTTTAATGTTCTTCCCTAACTTATTATTCAGTTTCATAACATCAAAGAGAACCGGGGCAATTTCATCCATAGATAAAGGAATTTCATAATTTACCTTAGCTTTTAGGTTATTTCCTTTATTCTTCTTAGCATTCTTATAAGCAGAATTATTATCAATAGTGCATGATGCTGAGCTTTCACCTCATTCTCATTCAATCGCCATCAAGTAGAGGTTGGCAGAATCTTGTGCTTCTTCATTGAATGATGAAGATTCATCAAAGTCGCTCCATATAGCTGTGAAAGCTTCATTATCTTGCCAAACTTCTTCTTTAATCCATCTTTCTTGGGTTTTTGATAGCTTGACTGAATGTGGCCTTATTCTTCACATCCAAAACATTTAATTTCTTTGTTGTAGTCTCGCTTTTATCCTTCCTCAACATTCGTCTTATGCTGAGTGAATTTCTTCTTAGGAAATTTCTTCGTGTACTTCTCATCCTTCTTCATGAAGCGCTTAAATATTCTAGTCAACAATGTCATTTTCTCATATAAATCTTCTTCAGAACTTTTCTCAGATGAATCTGCTTTGAGATTAATAGATCTACTTTCTTTCTCCTTCCCCTTGCTTTTTTTATATCTTCTTCATATTTCTTTAGTGAAATTTCTTGAGGAAGGAAGGTTCCATAAGCTCATCATAGCTATAGGTCATTAAATCATGAGCTTCTTCGTTGGCACTCTTATTTGCATCCCACTTCTTGGTGAGACTTCTAAGAATCTTCTTCGTCATCTCTTCCTCAGTGAAGTTCTTTCCAAGTATTTTCAATTTGTTGATGATATTACGAACCACGTATTCATGCTTTAAATACCTTCACTAGCATCCGTTTGGAATAGCTCCTATTCCTTTATCATCATGTTTATCTTGGTCTCCATGACCTTATTAGTCCCTTCGTAGGTGACTTCAAGTTTCCTCCGTATTTCTTATGTTATCTCACATCTTGATATCATGTTAAACTCATATAAGTTTAATGCACAAATTGAGTAATTAATTGTTACCGCATTCTCCTTGAGGAGTTTTCGCTTAGCATCATCATAATCTTTAGGGTCAACAAGAACTCTCTGCCCATTCCTAAAAATAGTTGGAATGCGAGGGCCAAGCTCAATAGTTGGCCATAAAAGAGTTGAGGTCTTTTTATAAACATTCCTTCTTGTACAAGTGTTATCTTCCCATATCTAGGTATATAAGATGGATTATTGTAAGCCATACGATCTTTATACTCAAGAGTATAAGATCTTAAGCTGAGCAATTTCTCTATACGACTTGTTGGTCCTAGATAGCTTAAATAATCGATAAAAAAGGTGAATGATGATTTAAGTTGATTAAAATTGATCATTGAAAAACATTACAAGTTAATTAATGTATGTTGAGTTAAATGCGAATAGCACAAACTATTTACATAAAAAAAACTCAAACCACTCAGTCTTACTTAGCTTAGGCTATATTTAACTATAAGTATACCTAATATTCAATACTTTGTATGTTATTGTGCTCATTGTCAAGCTGACCCCAGAGATTCTAACTTAGTTATTGTTAAGATAATTCTCCTATACTTGCAAAAATTTGTTGATGTAGGGTTATGGTGTTTGATGTTGACTATTGAAGAGATAAACTTGAAAGGAAAAGAACAACTGCTGGATGTCGCATGATATAACAAGAAGGAAACTTTATTAGCACTCAATATTGTAAAAATTGAGTATATGGTTGCTGGAAGTTGTGTAACACAACTGCTACAGATCAAGTAACAATTGGAAGATTATAATATAAAGTCTAAATATCTTGATGTCATGTGTAACAATAAGAGTACATTTTCCCTTATACAAAATCCAATTTAACATAGTAGGATAAAGCATAACAATATTCGACATTACTTCATAAGGGATCATGTGTTAAAAGGAGATGTGAAATTGTTATGCGCTCTTACTAAAAAACAACAAGCTTCATCAAATCGCTTGTAAATGATAATTCAATATTCTAAGGCAGGTGATTGGAATGATAAATCCAATTTAGCATGTAAAGAAATATTAAAGTCATTCTTGCTCAGTTTATCTAACTTAGTTACTTGAGTATTCATTTTGAAAACTTTAACATTTTAACGTAGTTATTATTTTAACCTAAAACTAAAATATAATTATCCTTTTTATCACATTTCATATTCAGTTTTCAGACACTTAACACAATTACAGTAAGAATCTAAACTTAATATAATCTCACCGTTGTGTTTTATCATGTATTGTAAGAGCAACATGTAGCAGAGAGAAGAATAAAGGCTATAAGAGGATTTCAAAAGAAGGAAGAGAGTCACTTGCATTATTTAAATTCAAATCATTTTCTCTCTAAGAACCCTAAAATCCCTAAATTTCTCTCATCCTCAAATCAATGGCTGCTCAAATATTAACCAACTTAGGAAGACATGTTTTCAAGGAGGATGGAAAAATCATTTTTTATAAAATTGCAACAAAGATGGTTGCTAACAATGCAACTAATCAGGAGCCCTAAGTCCTTGAAAAAGAAAATACTCTTGTCAATGTTCCTTGGAGGAATTTTTAGATGAACGTTGGAAATCAAACCTCTAGTAATGTAGTTAAAGCCATAGTTGATGAATATCTAAGAAGGTGGATGAAGCAATAATGCTTCAAAACTCTCTTCGACCATAAAGAATCAGCCATTTTGTAAGTGATGAAGTAATATTTCTATTATATGTACACTTTTGAAGTTGTACCTGATGTGTTGGTTACTTCTTTTCACAAGAAGCATATAATTATTACCCCTAGATTAGTGGAAAATAGACTTAGAATGAAGCTAAAGGAAATGCTGATGAGGAGAGTGGGAGATGAAGAATTGGTCATCATCCCAAATGAGTTTAAGCTCACTCATTACTATGTTATTTGAGAAATTAGAGCGAGCACTATGTCGTGGAAATGAATGGTTGTTCATAAGATGATCACAAAGGCATTGGCACCAAAAACTAAATCTATTTCAAGTTGCTCGATGTTTGAGAGGTGTCTAATTTAACCCATAGTTAAAAGAAAGTAGATGAACTTACCATTGTGATTATTAAACTCAAGCAGAAGGTAACAAATAACTTTATTTCAATAATATATATTGCACATGATTTGGATTTGAAGGAGCTTATGAAGAAGAATGAGCTAGTGAGCACTTTGTATTTTGGAACCAAAGGCTTCATGAAGATAGAGCACAACAGGGAGACTTTATTATACAATAAGGCAGGAGAAGGGATAAAGAAGAAGAAGATTATGTTTGATACAACCATCATCATTCTAGATCGTGTTTTAATGAAGATGAAGATCATGAGTTCAAAGAGGCTATAGGGATGGACTTAGTAGCTAAGGATGATAATTTTTTGTCTGGTGGTGATGACAATGAAGTTATCAGACAAAGCATCACCCCTAAGAAGAGATCTAGATAAGAAAGCTCAGCATATGCAGATGTGCCTGCTCCCAAAAAGGTCAAACAAGGAAAATAATTATAATTTAAGAAGAGGGGAGGTCGGTAGAGTAAAGAAGATGCCAAGGAAGCCTTGAAGAGGTAGATGCTGGATGAAGAGATAGCTCATTATGAGAAAGAAGTTTTAAAAGAGGTGAAGGATGCACTAAAATTTGAGCTTGTAAAGTGAAGAAGAGGCACTAGAGGAAAGAAGTGCGGTACTGAAGAAGGATGTGCTACTGAGGTTTAGGAAAATGCCTCAATGCAATAGGATGTTTTGGCCAAGGAAGCAAAGAATGCTAAGGCCACCCAAGTAGGAGAAGAAAGTATTCCTTATACTGATGAATAAGAATTAGATCAACCTACTCTGTTACATAAGGACAATCCCTCTAAGACTATAAAAGATCTACCTCAACCTACAAATCCTTCTCCAACAACATCACCATCAAAGGTCAATACTCCACCAGCTTCACCTTTTTCTCATTTATTTTCACACACCCATTCTCCAACATCAAATGCAAAAACAAATAATGATCATTCTGGTCAACATCAAAACAATGACCTCTAATATAAATCCATCTATTCCTAACCAAAATAACTGTTACTCATCCTCACAACCAACACTTGATGTAAATACTTATACTAAAACCCCATCCTCATCACAATATCCTCAAACTACACATAGTAAGAGGATGTAGTGATGGAAGAGTCTAATTGTATAGATAATTCCTCATGACCTACAACTCATCACATTGAAGAGCTCTGTTTTGACTCTAACAATGAATATGTTGAGAAAGCAATGGAGTATGAGTTAAGAGAGATTTTCAAGAAGAAAAACAAATCTCTTCAAATAAATGATGAACTTTATTTTATCATAGATAAGGCTTTGATAGTGGATGAAATGACAGAAAGGGTCACTTAGTCGCGTCTTCCCATACCTACATTCTATGAGTCAACAATGCCTAATTATGCTATGTAATTTGAGGAATTCAACAAGATTTGAAGTAGTTTAATACTAATTAGAAATAACCACGCAAGGGAAAATGCATATAGCTTAGTGGATAAGATAGTTTTTATTCTCATAGGACTTTTATACACATCGGCTCAATATACTATGTCTTTTGGGGTTATACGGACAACCACTGCCATATTTAATGTTGTGGCTAAAATATTAATGGTGTTTTTGGATGCAACAGAAGCTCAGTTAAAGGCAATTGCAAATTGTGTTGGGGTATAAATGATGCAATTTAACAATTTTAACAAGTAGCAATTAAATTTTAAGAAGCAGACTAGTAGATCCTTTACACTACTGTTCAACATAGTTAACGCACAAGAAAAAGCAATCAATTCTCCATCCATATCTGTTATCAACATCTCTAACATCTTCGAAGAAATATCAAAGATGGTGGATGCTAAGTTGGCTAATACAATAGATCTTCCTGGTCTGATTAAGAGATGTGTAGAGATTTAATTACCATAAGTCCATAGTGAGAGTTGTTCCAATAATGTTTGAAGTAGATTGTATTGGAATCTAAAGAGGAGATCTTAGAAGGGTTGAATATGGTAAGCTTAAGGTATATTGAAGAAGTTGTTGTCAAGAATGGCGAGCTAAGTTTGCATTCAAAGATTATTGAACATAAGTTAATAGTACTTCATAGTATTTTAAATGTTTTGGAAATAACAAACAATCTAGGATAATGAAATTAATTGAGTACTAAGTAGACTCATAATTAAACAAGTTTACTTGAGTTTGTTTAAGGGAAAAATAACTTAGTTCACAGAGTATTAATTTAAGTTACGACATAGAATAAGAAAAGCTAAGGTCAACAAAGTATTACATAGTTTACAAGATACAGACTCCGCGAAGCTAAGCAGCTTTTATTTTTATAAAACATAAGTTCTTTAACAATTAGAAAAATAAATTACACATTATGCTTTAACGCCGTATGTGAGGGACTAAATATTCCTTTGATGCTTTTCAGGAAAAAAGTGTTGAAATTCAAGAAGATATTTTCAGTGGTCCTCACAACAAAACGTAATAGTAAGGAATGTTGCAAAATCCTCGCTATAGTTCAAGACAAAAGGAATCCTAAAGTCTGCAATGTCAGTATTCAGACAAATCACATGTCTCTACGTTGCATATCGCGCGCCTCTCTAGCACAACAGAATTGTTCGAAGATAAATGAGTTTTTGATGCATTCAGATTAACAGATTAATCTCACGCCTCAACATTTGAAATCTCTATCTTTAAACATCATGTAATTTGTTAATTCGAAAGATATGAAGAGAAGAGAAATTGAAGACAAAGTCAAAACAAAAAGTTTGCAACGGCTACTTCCAAGAACTTCAAGTATAAATAGAAGATTGAAGAAATGTTCAAACTTGGTGAATCACCTTGAATTTCTTAAGAGCTGAAATACTATCCAAATATTCCTAGCATTAAGAAATTTCACACAAAGTAATCAAAGCAAACTCTAATTTTCCAATTTGTTTGTAATAGAGAGAATTAAACCATAGATTTAACATTGTAAAAAGATTCAACCATTATATAAGTTGAAATCATTAGTTAATAATTTCCATTCAAAAATCGGAGTGACAGTTTAGGTAGGATACCTAAATTGCGGTTGAGTGGTAGCTAGAAAGAAAGTTACTTTCTATAATATAGTCTATCAGCTGAAAGGCTTCCCCACCAAAGGAAAGAAAGAAACATTAATGTATTTAGGCTTAGAAAGATATCCGAGGACCAGAGGTAGGCCCAAGGCCAAAATAAGATAAATCTACTGTGTTAAAGTTTCTAACCTTTGTTGCTTGTCTTTATAATGTCTTCTTCATTCATCATTCTCTCTATTTCTATCGTGAAGCTTGAAAAACCAATCCGAGCTGAGTTAAGTACTCAACAGCAATTGAAGATAAACTAAATTAGTAAAGATGAGTAGTTTATAGTTTTTAGACCTGCACTCAGCACGCATCTAAAAATGGAACTTGGAAAAGATTTTTTAGAAAACTCAGAATTAACCAAGTATCTCATTCACCCTTCCTTTGTTGTGTTAATTAAGTCATTTTGGACCAATGAGTGGTATCAAAGCAAGTGATCAGCTTATATACTCACCATCTTTGAGTTAAAGATCCTAAATGGCTTACAAAAGTTTTAACTCTAGCTCGGGACAAACTACACTCCTTAAGGAAGGAATGTCTATAACTAGGCCTCCACTATTTGATGGTAATCATTATATCATTTTGAAAAACAACATGAAAAACTTCATTCGGTCACAAAGTTTGCAAGCATGGCTAGATATTGAGCTTAGCCCCACAATCCTAACTATTGTTTAGAATGGGGTGTGAGTCCTAGTTGATATAGAAGATTATGATGACACTGACTTTAAGCTTCTCAAAGACAATGCGGTAGCCATCAATTACTTATTTTATGTGCTAGATCTTATAGATTTTAACAGGGTCTTGGGCTGTTAGACAACATAAGAAATTTGGAGAAAGATAGAGTCACCTATGAGGAGATCAATATGGTCTTGGACTCCAAGATGAACCTCATTCTCAGAGAGTATGATCTATTCCAAAAGTTCGCCATCGATGGTATTCAATCCATGAATACCAAGTTCATTAATATCATTAATGAACTAATGAGATTGGGAAAGGAGTTCACCAAGGAAGAAATGGAGAAGAAGTTCTCACTACAAAGTGGGATGCCAAGAAGAGTGTGATCGAAGAGGCTCATGATCTTAAGATCTACAACTATGATGAGCTAATAGGTACCTTTTTAACTTAGGAAATGTCCCAAAGGAAATATACCGATGACTCTAAAAGGAGTAAAGGCAAGGAAAAAGAGGCTAGAGCCATTATCCTAAAAGCTAACTCAAAATATGAATCCACCAATAGTGATTTCAATGAGTAGATGGCACTTTGAAAGAGGAGATTTAAGCTCTTTATGAAGAAGGATGGTAAATTTTCCAAGAAAAAGTTTCCCAACAAAAACCGAGGCAAATCACTACTGGCATGGAGCTAAGGAAGGAGCACAACAAAGATATCAAATGCTTTGGTTGTAGCAAGAAAGACCATTTTCAGTCTTCTTGTCAAAAATCCAAGAAAGAAAGATTCAAGAAGAGGTTAGCTAAGAAGAATGAGGTACTTGCTACCACCTAGAGTGATTAAGAAGAATCTTCATCATCTAATGAAGAGGCTACAAATTCTACCAATCTTTGCTTAATGGCGATTGAAACGAGAAGGGGTGAGAGCTCAACATTTGCTTCCAAGAGCAATTCATCCGCTATTGACTCCGAAGTTGAGCGCAACAAAGGGGAGAACTCTCAAGCTGAGGTACATTCTGAAATCCCTTTGTTAATAGAAGAATTCACTCAAGTACTCTTTAATGTAATGAAGCTGACTAATAAGTCTGTTAAAAAATCAAAGAGCTAGTGAGGAAAACTAAAGATTAGGAAGACATTATTGCTTCCTTATATCTTGATATTTGCTTTCTTCAAGAATGTCATAATAATAAGCTCACTAAGTGATTGGAAGAGTTGAGTACTGAGATAACAGCTTTAAAGGATAAACGGGTTTATCCCCTAGCCAACTGTTCATCTTCAAGTAACCAAACTTTCAATTCTATGAGGAAGAATTCCTTTATAAAGAAGAAAGTGAGAAGCCCAAAGCGAAAGAGGTGTGTGGCTTTTGCAGCAAAGCTAGACATGCCACAGTTCTATGAAGGCATAAAAATAGCTATTATGATAAGTACAACTGGTACAATTTAAGCATTGTAACAAAGGAAGACCAAGCTCGAAAGCATGGGTACCTAAGAAAATGTAACCATTTTGCAGGTGAGCCTACGATCCACTGATGACACTGACATGTGGTATTTGAATAGCAAATGCTCTAGGCATATGATGGGAGATGAAATTCAGTTCATCTCATTGGAGCATAAAAGAAATGAAAGTGTAAGTTTTGGAGATAACCAAAAAGGGAAGATTGTAGGTTGTGGCACTCTAGGTGTTTCTCCTTCAATCGAAGAGGTTTTTTTTTGTCAAAGGTCTAAAGTTCAACTTGCTTATGTAGCCCAACTATGTGATAAAGGCAGGAAGGTTATGTTTGACTCAGTAGGTTGCTCAATTATTGACTATAAGACTGACTCAACTTTACTCTTTTCTCCTAAAATTAATAATGTCTATATGATTGATTTATTCCCGGGATCCACTAATGTTTGTTTTGTATCTAAGGAGGATAATTTGTGGCTTTGGCATAAAAGGTAGGGTCATATAAATATGAAAATTCTATCCAAGCTGGCTAAAAATTAAGTAGTTATGGTTTTACCTAGCATCAGCATTGAGAAAGATATGCTTTGCTCAACTTGCAAGCTTGGTAAACAAGTTAAAAAGTCATTTAGATTGGAAAAAATGTAGTATCTAAGACGCTATTGGAGCTCCTCCACATAGATCTATTTGGTCCTCTTCAACCTGTGAGTATGGGAAAAAAAAGATTTTCATTGGTGGTTGTGGATGACTTCACGAGATTTACTTTGGTAGTCTTGGTGAGTAGTAAAGATGAAAACTTTGAGTGTTTTGTAAAACTCAGTAATCGGATAATGAACGAACTAAGAACTAAAATTTGTAGAATCTAAAGTGATCATGGATGTGAAATTGAGAACTTTCATTTCAAAGAATTCTGTTCAGCGCATGGTATTGACCATAACTTTTCTATTACTTATACTCCTCAACAAAATGGGGTTGTAGAAAGGAAGAACAGATTCATAGTTGCAATGGCTAGATCAATGTTGAGTGATAACAATCTACCTAAGTATTTTTGGGGAGGAGTTGCAATGGCTCGATACACAGCTTGTTATATCTTGAATTGGTTTCTAATTCGCCTGATTCTTCAAAAGACATCATATTAGCTTTGGCGAGGGTGTAAGTCGAAGATTAGTCATCTCAGATCATTTGGTTGTATGTGCTTCATTCTGAACACCAAGAGTAGCTAGGAAAGTTTGATCCAAAGGTTGATGAAGGTATTTTTCTTGGTTACTCAACTAACAATAGGGCATATAAAATACATTTCAAAAGGATGACTTATTAGAGGAGTCTATGGTTGTGATTTTGATGAAACTGACAATGAAGATAGATTACCATCTCATGAAGATGGGGTAATTTAACCAGAAAATAAACTCAGCATGCCACCCTCTATGGTTCCCAAACTAGCACAATAACCAGAAGTTGAGGAAGTTAAAGCCGATGAAGATCTTTCCATCAACTTCAGTGAAGAAGATGATTAAGTTCAACCTCAACAACCTAGCATAAAGGCTCTGTTATAGATCTGAGTCTTCAAAGAGAGATTAGGACTCATCCCAATCACCCTCGTAAAAGTATTTTTGATGATTTTCATAATCTTGTGGTGATGCAAGGTCAGCTCAATAGAATCATGAGCCATCCAACATTCATTTCATTGATTGAAACCGAAATGTTTGAAGATGTAAAAGGAGATGATTATTGGATGATTGAAATGTAAGAGGAGCTGGATCAGTTCAAATATAATGATATTTGGGATCTAGTTCCAAAGCCTAAAGGAAAATCAATGATCAACACCAAATTGGTTTTAAAGAACAAGCTTGATGAAGATGACATTATTGTCAAGAGCAAGGCAAGGCTTGTTGCAAAAGGTTACAATCACTAAGACGGTATACATTATGATGAAACCTATGCTTCTTTAGCTTGGCTTGAAGTAATCAGGATCCTGTGTGCTTTCAAATCTCATACGAAGATCAAATTATTTCAAATGGATGTCAAAAGTGCACTCTTGAATGACTTAATTCAAGAGGAAGTTTATGTGCGCTAGCCTCTTGGCTTTGAAGATTCGAATAGTCCTGAGCATGTCTTCAAATTAAAGACAGCTCTCTACGAATTGAAGTAGGCTCCAAGAATAAATATAACTAACACATAAATATAATTGCCCATTCTCCGGTAATTTGATCTCTAGAATGCACTTTCGTTCCCCAGCAACGGCTCTAAAAACTTGTTCATCACTTTTCTACTGATAATATGAGAGTTCTAAATACGAACAAGTGTTGTCAATACCGCTTATCAAATAGAAAAATGATGATAACTGTAGGTATACACTTACAATTTAAATTTAAAAGATATCGATCCCATAAGGGAGGAATTCGATTCTAAGGATCAACTAGAGCTACGGGATGAAAGAAAATATAGTGATTTGAATGGTTTTGAATGGTAATTGATGAATAGCAGATGCATGAATTGATTAGAGAAGATGCAAAGTATATAGATATTCTCTAAGAACAAGTAAAATATGCAAAATGATCAAAGTTGTTTTAAACACTAGATAACATTAACAAACTCGGTTCCAGATGCCCAAATTTCCTATAATTCATCGCAAAGCAACACATGAAATGACTTTCCTAAATCTAGGGTAAATGAATTATGACACTTATAAAAACCTGGACAACAACAATATTATGCTTAGTACGGGTGGCTCTCACATAGCCATATTTAGCAAGTTACCACTCAAAAAATGTTGGCTCACTAAATAGCTTTATAAACATAGATCCTGTGACTATACACAATCTTTTTAACCCCAAAATCACTCTTAAAGTCAACATGAAAGCATATAACTTGATTAATATAAATGACGCAAGACAAAATACTCGTTATAACACACGAACATATCATAAACTTCAAATTAGAAAGTATAAGTAGAAAACAAAGTAAAGTTATAAGGTACGCAAGTGAAAGCTAAATTTGATCAAACGGTATCCACTCTTTAAACAGAGTCGTCCATTATCGCAATTCCTGCATCTACTTTGAATTCGATCTTGATTGAGACAAAATCTCCACTAGGATGCTATTCTTTGTGAATATAGAACAAATGAATGTTGAATAACAGAAACTTTTTTGATAAGTGCTTTGAAACTACACTCATACAACAATCGCTTGAATATGTGGAGAAATCTAGTGATCGAACACTTATACATTTTTCTCTCTAACACTTTGAACTGGAGATATTTATATCTTTCACTCTCTATCTACTGCTACCATTAATAACATCCTTGACATGCCCATTCTCTCTGAAATGGTTGATTTGAACCTCTATTTATAGAGTGCGAAGGGTTGCGTCTATCCAAACAAAGAGTCATGTCCATTGGTGATGGGTTGCATCACTTCAACGTTATTGAATGTAAGAATTTATCCTTATTATCGGTGGATATGCACCTTTTCATGGCTTCATTGTCCCCAAAAGGTGTCTTTTCATTTGACAGTTGATGGTGGTTGATCGTTCTTATTTGGAGATTGGAAGTTGGGAAGAGTTATCCAAAACCATCACAAGTCGCGAGCGTGACATATATGTCGCGAGCGTGAATATAAGTTGGTAACTTTCTACTTCTGAAGAATGATATGTCACGATCATGATAAATAGTCACAGGTGTGATTTGTCCAATTGCGAACAAGAATCAGGATCGTGACATGTGCTTTTCTTCATGGTTCTTCTTTGCAACTTTTCCTATCTTCCTAAGCCAACTCCTTGCCTTCCATGCATCTTTTTGCACTTTTTTCACTATTTTTGCATAGAATTCCATCTTCAATCATTTCACTCCCAAGATTCACCTAGTTTATGCACTTGCATAAAAAATAACTACATAACACGTGAAATCTTTTATATTAAGTATAAAATGATTCTAAACCAGATCATTTTATGATTGAAAATATCAATATAATAAGTGTAATTATACACTTATCACACCTCATTTGGCGAAAGACTATCGTAGTGAGTACCACATTCCCACATTGCATAAAGTTTAAGTAAAAGTTTGAAATTTCCCACAAATTAGTAATGTGAAATTTATATAGTTTAGTTGCATACCTTTGCTCTTAATGAAGGGTCAACCGAATTGCGTCTTCATAGAAGCATTATATTCTTGCTCGAATTTTTCCTTCTCTCAAGTATAGTATAAAGTATAAAGGACAAAGGGAGCACACTTTGGAAAGATTGATATCAAGTTATTTTTAGGTAACCTAGGATGCTAAACACTCTTAGTGGTTGCATTTTATGCTCCATACCACTTTCTCTCGTTTTTTTTTCTTTTAAGTATATGTTTTTTAAGTACAAATTTGTATTTTGCACCCTTTTTTCGTGCTATGCTATTTTTTCCTTTCACTCATTGAATGGTTTGAATTTCTGCTCCGTACCATTCCTCACCTTTTGCATAACTCATTGGTTATCCTCTCTTTCTTTTGATTTATTTTTCTCTCTTAATACCCTCATCCTTTATTGATCACTTTTAAAGTATTTTGGCTATAGTTTACCAACACATTAAACATACCTAATACTTAAAGGATGTATTCAGGAATATCATTTAAAACTCATAGTAAGAACACTATTAGACATTACTCCACTGCTAACTTATCGGTAGCATTAAACTAAAACTATACAACTTATACTAATTCATGTTGCATTGAAATATATATCGAAACTTACTTGTAATGTTTCTTTTGAATGTTACTCACCACTCATCCTTGCCAAATGCTAAATATTGTGCCAAAAGCGCTCACACTCTCAACCTGCACTTAAACTCGAAACAACTGGTTCAAAATATGCACTAACATCAAACTTGTAATACCTAACACTCATAATAACGTTGGAACATGTGTTGGTATAGTATAGGTGTGGATAAGGTATAAACAACACAAAATCAAGAAAATTTTTCATATTCTTCAACTTTTTAATTTATTTGATTTTTTTGGATTTTTGGTATTTTTTTTATAAATTGCATCCTCACACTAGAGAACACAATGTCCTCATTATGAGTGACTTCATGAAAAATGAAATTAAACACACATAAACAAACAAACACTAATTACGGTTAAAGAAATGTTAAGTTTTGTTAGTTGATGAACATCATGTTGTAAGGAAGCTATATCAAGGCATGCTTGATCGAAATCTTCTACGAATTTCCCTCTCCAAGAAATTTCATTAGAATGTGTACTACTAGAGGCTTGTCTTGTTTCATTACTTTCAATTTGAACTTCTTCAATGCCTTCATTGTATTGGTTCTCTTGAGAAGTAGATCATTCTGCTAGTCTTAACTTCCTAACCCTTACTCCATACGGTAAAAACGTAAATTTCCCTTCTTATTCTTTAAATATTCCTGCTCTCTTCATGTAAATTCCTCCCATAAAGTTAAATTTCTCTCTAGGACTATATTGGTATAGCAGTTGGTTTTTCTCTCCAAAATAATTTTGCAAATTGTATTTACACATCCAACTCTAGCCTTTTTATGTTTAGTAAGACTAGTGATGGATTCCATCATGTACATTAGAAACTTTGGTCTTAATTGCGAAACTGCGCATTCCAAATTGTAACCAAATCTTTCATTGACACTTTAGTAGTTTCGTGTCAAAAGAAAAGACTTTGAGAAATAAACTTGTGAAGGTAAAGAATACTGTTGCTCCAAACGTTCTTATTGGATGAGTTTTTGACATCGTATAGATCCAATCCCATTTACTCATTCCATACACTCGTTAAATCATAATCTTCTTCCTTTTCTATTTCTTCATAGGTTTCTCCTAAACCAAACCACTTAATCAAATCCATTTATATTCTTCCCTTCATTCCTAAATTTCCTTTTTAAAAAATTTCCATCTTCGTGAACAGTAACCAAAAACTTGAGGACCCATCCTTCGTTAAATGAAAAAAGCATATTCACAAATTTTTCCAATCAAAATACCAAAAAATACTCCTCTACTTCTGCATGAATTCCAGCATTAATTGCAAAAGTAGGATCATAAAATAGTGTACTTTGGAAAATTTTTTCATCCTCATGTATCTCTCCACTTCTTCTTCACCATAGATCGAAAAAGGACATCCATACTTGGTTTGTTTGTTGACCAATTTGTTCTTCACATTGGTTGCAACTTATATCGTAGTTTGGAATCTATGTAATGGCTTCAATGAATGAAAGATTGATTTCCAGACCTTTAAGATCGTTGATGAATTCAATGAATTGCTTATCCTCATTCTTCTTCTACATTCTTTATGGAAATGGTGGTTAAGGGGGATTAAACTTTCCGAATATAGGTTGTTCATCCACACCTCTTTTATCATTCGATTTACTTGGATAATCATCCGTTACTTCAACAACATCATTAGCAAGTATAGCTGAATGATCTAGTTTATCTAATAATTTACCACTACAAAGGGCTATAACATGCACATTTTCCTTAGGATTTCCTTTTGTATTATGGGGTAAATAATCTTTTCCTCTAGATGGAATAGCACTCGCTAATTGTTCAACTTGTATTTCAAGATTATGAATAGAAGATGATTGATTCTTAAACATTTGATTCATCTTATTTTCTAACTTCTTGTAACATTCTTCAAACTTTGATTGCTTATTACAAACTTCTTCCAGAAATTTGTCTATCTTACTTGTTAATTTCCCTATTCTATCATTACTTTGATAATTTTTTTGTTGATTATCACCATACTTCCAATTAGAACTCCAATAATTATTTCCATTCTTACCATAAGAATTCCCTAGACATTGAACATAACTTAATTGTTCCCCTACACATGGGTTAAAGTTACACTCAAAAGTAGTGTGTCCTATTTGGCCACAATTTTCACATGTCAAAGGTTTACTCTTACTTATATGCATATTATCTATCTTATGAGATAATGCAGATATTTGCGCTTGCATAATAGAAATAGGGTACAATACATTGACCTTTTTAACCGAACTAGATGATGTAGATGCATTATGCGAATGAGTAGGAGTAGTAGTACTTACTTGTGCTCTCTCCATCGGCCACATACTATTGTTATTTGCCATATCTTCTAAAAGATAAAAGGCTTCTTGACTAGTTTTCTTCATAAGAGATCCGCAGCCATAGCATCAATTGCTCCTCTTGTTGGATGATTTATTCCATTGTAGAAAGTTTGCAGAATCACATTTTGAGGTAAACCGTGATGAGGACAAACTCGCTGAAGTTCCTTATAACATTCCCAGGCTTCGTATAAGGATTCACTATCCTTCTAAGAAAGGAAGTGATTTCTTTAATGAGTCTTGCGGTTTTGGCTAAAGGGAAATGTTTATTTAGAAAGCCTTGGGCTAATTGATTCCTAATAAGTGTATAATTACACTTATTATCATATTAATTTTATACACTAAAAACTATAATTTACTTCATTTTTATACTTCATATAAAAGATCACATGGTATGTAGTTGTTTTTTATACAAATTCAGATACTAGGTAAATCTTGGGTGCAAAAAGATTCGTGGAACTTAAAGATTTGGCTTAGGATCGAAGCTGTCAAAGATCGGTGAAGTCATAAGGAGAATTCTGAAGAAAAATGCAATTCAAGGTCACGACAACCATTCGTGGTCGTGACTTGTTCTTCTTCAGAATAGAAATATGCCAATCAAAGATTCACGGTGGTGAATTGTAAATCGCGGTCATGACTTGGATGGTGTTCTGGTTTTATCTTCTTAACTACCAACCGGCAGATAAGCATGATCAATTGCCATCCACCACCATTAACAACCAACGAATACACAAGTATCTAAAGATAACCAATCATAAAATGGTGCCTATCCATTGTGGATTAGATTGAAGCTTCTCAACCAATCACAATGAAATGATGCAATCATTCACCAATGGACATGACTCTTCATATGGATAGATGTAACACTTTGAACTCTATAAATAAGGTTCCAAACCTCACAAATTTTGTGGGAAAGCAGAGGGAAATCATTAGAGTGCATGAGAGAGATATAGTGTGTGTATAGATAGAGAATTCGCTACGTTCATAAGTGTTAGCGAGAAAATGTTTAAGTGATTCGAATCCTTATTTTGATCATTAGATTTCTCTATATTCTCGAGCGATTATTGTATAAGTGTACTTGCAAATCGCTTATCAATAAAAGTTTTCATTCTTCAATATTCATTTATTCGATATTCACAAAGAACAGCATCCTAGAGAAGGTTCTGTACGGGCCGAGATTGAATTCAAAGCAAACGCAGGAACTGCGGGAATTGATGACTCCCATTAATGAGTCGATACAGTTTGTTCAACTTTAGCTTTCACTTGCATACCTTACAACTTTGCTTTGTTTTCTACTTATACTTTTTTATTTCGAAAGTTTATGATATGTCTATGTGTCATAATGCGTATTTCATATTAAGTCTTTTATATTAATAAAGTTATATGCGTTGGAGATAATTTTAAGAGTAGTTTCAGGGTTAATAATATCATGTATAATCACTGGATTTGTGATATAACACTGTTTATTGAGCCAACATATTTGGAATGGTAACTTGCTAAATATGGCTATGTGAGAGCAACCCGTACTAAGCTTAGTATTGACGTTGTCCAGATTTATATAATTGTCTTAATTCATTTGTGCTAAGTTTAGAAAAGTTATTTCATGTGTTGCTCTGCAGCGAATAATTGAATATCTGAGTATTTTGAACTGAGTCTGTTAGATTAGTTTAGTGAATTGTAACAACTTTGTTGAACTTGCATGTTTTCTCGGCTATCCTTATTTCATAGGGAAAATCTATATATTTAGATTCTATAATCTTTCATATCTATATTTACTCACTCTTAATTCTAACCCTCCTATCCAAAACCTTATATTATTTTATTTTCTTTATTTTGTCTTCCTTATTGATCTTTAGACTTAGTTCTTTCCCTATGGGTTTGATATCTTTTAAAACTACATCGTAATTGTATACTTGCAGTTATCATCATTTTTCTATTTAATAAGAGTTACTGACAAAACCTATACTTTACGCGAAAAATTTTTTGGCACGATTAATATATAGCCAAAATCTTTGCGAAAAAGTTATTAAACTTATCAGTAGAAAAGTGGCAAACAAGTTTTTGGCACCGTTGCTGGGGAAGGTAATAGCATTCTAAGGATCAAATTTCCGGGGAAAGATAATTGTGTTCTAGAGATTTAACTTCTGGAAAACAGGCAATTATATTATATATGTTATTTATTTTTATTTATTTTATTATTTATATTATCTTGTTATTAACATATTTTTCTTGCTTATTTATTGAGTTTTCTTTCTAGCGTGTACATGCCAAGTACGCGTAGTTTGGGATAAAGTTTGGCGTCTTTCAAATTAGAAATAGAACTATTTGGTAAGAGCAGAAAATGTTTTGTTTTCCTGTGTGTTTTTAAGTTAATATAGTTTTTTCAAATAAAGGAAAAGAACAAAACCTTTTGGATTTTGGCATTTCACGACCGTGACATGTATTACGCTCGTGATCATTTTTTATATGAACTTTCTATTTCTGAGTAAGAGAAAGTCATGATCGCGACTTACTCTCGTGATCACGACCTGTGCGATCTGCATAGCAGTTATTGCTGTAACAGCTATATTCGAATGGTTATATCTAGAATATATCAGTTAAAAGGCAATAATTATCTTTATTTCCCTTTGAATAACCTTTTTTCATGTTTTGTTTTCACAAAAACTATTATTCTTAATCACAATCCTTTATAAAATCAAGTTTTCTCTGTTTTTCAAATCAAACACTGTTATTTCTTTTTGATTTCAACGGCTCCTAAGAAGTCTACAGCAACCAAAGGGAAGAACAATTTGGTCAACCAACAAAATAAGTATGGATGTCCCTTTCTGATTTATAGTGATGAGGAAGTGGAAAGATACTTGAGAATCAAGAACTTCAATTTTTACGGTGCTTTTCTACTATCCTACTTTCGCTATTGATGCTGGGATTCACTCAAAAGTAGAGGAGTATTTCTCGCTGTTTGGATTGGAGAAGTTTGTGAATATGCGATTTCATTTTATCGAAGAATGGATCCTCGAACTCTTGGTAACTGTTGCTGATGATGGAAATATTTTGAAGAAGAAATTAAGGAATGAAGGAGAAGAATTTCAGTTTACAATGATGGATTTAATCAAGTGGTTTTGTTTGGGAGAGAATTTTGATGAAATTGAAAAAGATGAAGATTATGAGTTGACAGATATTTTGACATAATTAACGGGATTGGATCAATACGATCCCAAAAATTCATCCATCAAGAACATCCGAAGCAATAGTCTTCTTTACCTACACAAGTTTATTTTTCAAAGTCTTTTCTTTCGACATGAAACAAGTAAAGTGTCAATGAAGGACTTGGAAATATAGGAGTGCGCAATTTCGTAGTTTCGACCAAAGTTTCGATGTATATTTTGGAATCCATCACTAGTTTGACTACACATAAAAAGGCTAGAGTTGGAGGTGCAAATACGATTTGTGGGATAATTTTGGGAGGGAAAAATCAATTATCAGACCAATACAATCCAAGGGAGAAATTTAATTTTATGGGAGGAGTTTATATGAAGAGAGTAGGATTGGTAAAAGAAGAAGTAGGAAAATTTACATTCCTACCATATGAAGTAACGATAAGAAAGCTTAGACCAATGCATGAGTCTACTACTCGAGAAATCCAACCAGAAGATGAAGATGTTGAGGAAGTTCAATTCGAGAGTGGTAATTCAAGATAAGCCTCGGGAAGTACGAGCGATACTTAGAGGGGAAAATTTGTAGGAGATGTCAACCATGCATGCCTAAACATTGCCCCATACAGCAAGATATTCATCAACTAATAAAATCCAATCTTTCATTAAACAGGAAGTTGAATACATACTTCAGAATGCAAAATTTCGAAATATCTCCGAGTCCACCAAATTCAAGTTCTGAGGAGTAAACGTGTTCAATTTCTTTCCTTTATTTTATTTTAGTTGTGTGTTTAAAATTTGATTTTGATGATGTCTCACACTTAGGACATTGTGTTCTTTATGTGTTGGGGGGAATTTGTAAAAATCCTGTAAACTTAAAAAAAAAATTGAATAAAATTAAAAAATCGTAGAATTTGAAAATTTTTCTTGATATTTAAGTTATTATACATTATCATTTCTTATACTTTACTAACATTTATCCAAGGTTATTATGAGCGTTAGGTGTTACAAGTTTGATGTTAGTGCACAACATTTAGCATTTGGCAAGGATAAGTGGTGAGTAACATTCGAAAGCAACATTCTAAGTAAGTTTCGATATATATTTCGATGCAACATGAATTTGTATAAGTTGTATAGTTTTAGTTTAATGCTTCTGATAAGTTAAGTGGAGTAATATTTAATGGTATTCTTACTATGAGTTTTATTTGCAAATCTCAAATAAGTCCTATAAGTATTGAGAGTGTTTAAAGTATTAGGAAACTATAGCCATAATACTTTGAAATTGATCAATAAAGGATGAGGGTATTAAAGAAAAATCAAAAGAAAGAGAGGATAACCAATGAGTTATGCAAAAGGTGAGGAATGGTACGGAGCAGAAACTGCAACCATTCATTAAGTGAAAAAGAAAAGAAAGCATAGCACAAAAAATGGGTGCAAAGTGCAAAGTACTTCAAAAACATATGCTTAAAAAATGAGAGAGTGGTATGGAGCATAAAATGCAGCCACTGAAAAAATGAGCGAGTGGTATGGAGCATAAAATGCAACCACTGAAAGTGTTTTAGCATCCTAGGTTACCTAAAAATGCCTTGAGAGAAATTAATCAAAGAGTGATTTCTATGTCCTTTATACTTTGTACTATGCTTAAGAGAAGGTAATATTAGAGTATGCATATAACGCTTATATGAAGATGCGATTCGGTTGAGTCTCCATTAAGAGTAAAGGTATGCAACTAAACTATATAAATTGCACATTACTAATTTGTGGGAAATTTTGAACTTCTACTTGAAATCTTTGCAACGTGGAATGCGGTACTCACTGCAATAGTCTTTTGCCAAATGAGGTACGAACTTGTTTACCAATTTATACACTTCTGTTGAATTTACCTTAAGGACAAAGCAAAAGTTAAGTGTGGGGGTATGATAAGTGTATAATTACACTTATTATCATATTAATTTTACACACTAAACACTATAGTTTAAGTCATTTTTATACTTCATATAAAAGATTTCACGTGGCATTTTGTTGTTTTTTATGCAAATGCAAATACTAGGTAAATATTGGGAGTCAAATGATCTAAAGTGGAATTCTATGAAAAAAGAGTGAAAAAGGTGCAAAAAGATGCGTGGAACTTATAGATTTGGCTTAGGATCGAAGCTGTCAAAGATCGGTGAAGTTACAAGGAGAATTCTAAAGAAAAATGCAATTCACGGTCGCGAGAACCATTTGCGGTCGCGACTTGTTCTTCTTCAAAACAAAAGTCTACCAATCAAAGATTCACGGTCATGACTTGTATATCACGGTCGTGACTTGGATGGTTTTCTGGTTTAATCTTCTTAACTACTAACCACCAGATAAGAACAATTAACCTCCATCAACTACCAATGAATAGACACCTATCAGAAATCAACCAATCATGAAAGGTTGCCTATCCATTGTGGATTAGATTGAAGCTTCTCAACCAATCACAATGAAGTGATTCAATCATTCACCATTGGACACAGCTCTTCGTATGGATAGACGCAATCCTTCGAACTCTATAAATCATTCAAGACCTCAAAATTTCGTGCAGCAGCAAGTGGTGTATTAGAGTGCATGAGTGAGATATAGTGTGTGTATAGATAGAGAATTCACCACGTTCATAAGTGTTAGCGAGAAAATGTTTAAGTGATTCAAATCCTTGTTTCGATCATTAGATTTCTCTATATTCTCAAGCGATTGTTGTATAAGTGTACTTGCAAATCACTTATCAATAAAAGTTTTCATTCTTCAATATTCATTTGTTTGATATTCGCAAAGAATAGCATCCTAGCGAAGGTTCTGTACATGCAGGAATTGCGGGAATTGACGACTCCCATTAAAGAGTGGATACGGTTTGATCAACTTTAGCTTTCACTTGCGTACCTTACAACTTTGCTTTGCTTTCTACTTATACTTTCTATTTCAAAGTTTATGATATGACTATGTGTCATATTCCATATTTCATGTTAAGTCTTTTATATTAATCAAGTTATATGCGTTGGAGTTAATTTTAAAGTAGTTTCGGGGTTAAGAATACCATGTATAATCACTGGATCTGTGATATAACGCTATTTAGTGAGCTAACATTTTTGGAATGGTAACATGCTAAATGTGGCTATGTGAGAGTGACCCGTACTAAGCATGGTATTGACATTGTCTAGGTTTATATAATGTCTTAATTCATTTTGCGCTAGGTTTAGAAAAGTTATTTCATGTGTTGTTCTACAGTGAATAATTGAACATCTGGGTATTTTGAAATGGGTCTGTTAGATTAGTTTAGTGAATCGTAACATCTTTGTTGAACTTGCATGTTTTATCTGCTATCTTTATTTCGTAGGGAAAATCTATATATTTAGATTCTCTAATCTTTCATATCTATATTAACTCATTCTTAATTTTAACCCTCCTATCCAAAATATCAATATATTTTATTTTCTTTCTTTTGTCTTCCTTGATGATCTTTAGAGCTACTCCTTCCCTGTGGGATCAATATCTTTTAAAACTACATCGTAATTGTATACTTGCAGTTATCATCATTTTTCTATTTGATAAGAGGTACTGACAACACCTATACTTTACGTGAACAAGTTTTTGGCATCATTAATATATATCCAAACTCTTTGCAAAAAAGTTATTAAACTTATCAATAGAAAAGTGGCGAACAGAGATCGAATTCTAAGTAGACGTAGGAATTGTGGGAATTGATGACTCCCATTAAAGAGTGGATACGGTTTGATCAACTTTAGCTTTCACTTGCATACCTTACAACTTTGCTTTGCTTTCTACTTATACTTTCTATTTGGAAGTTTATGATATGTCTATGTGTCATAATGTGTATTTCGTGTTGAGTCTTTTATATTAATCAAGTTATATGCTTTTGTGTTAACTTTAAGAGTAGTTTCAGGGTTAACGAGATTGTGTATAATCACTGGATCTGTGATTATAACGCTGTTTAGTGAGCCAACATTTTTGGAATTGTAACTTGCTAAATATGGATATGTGAGAGCGACCCGTACTAAGCATAGTAATTTTTTTATCCAGGTTTATATAATCGTCTTAATTCATTTTCACTAGATTTAGAAAAGTCATTTCATGTGTTGCTCTACGATGAATAATTGAATATCTGAATGTCTAGAATCGAATCTATTAAATTGATCTAGTGTATGTATTATCTTTGATGATTTTGAATGTTTTCTTTGCTATACTTGTTTGTAGGGAATATCTATATACTTTTTATCTACTCTAATCTTTCATACATTTGTCTATTCATCCATCATTCCAATCCTCCAAAATAAATTACATTATTTTCTTTTGTTCCGTTCCTCTTGTTGATCTTTAGAACTGGTTCCTTCCTTGTAGGATCGATATCTTTTAAAACTATATCGTAACTGTATACTTGCAGTGGTCACCATTTTTTCTATTCAGATAAGCGGTATTGATAAAACCTGTTTGTATTTTGAACTCTTATCTTATCGGTAGGAAAGTGGGAGACAAGGTTTTTGGCTTCTTTATGAAATATAAATCTTTAGAGTCAGTAGAGTCAAAACCTTGCGAATATAAATCACTAATAAAATATATGTTTTAGAGAAATATATATTAGAATATGTGTTGTTTGACACTTATCACTTACAAACAACTGAAAATTGTTACTGAGGTTCAAACTCGGAAGTAGTGTGATAAAAAAATGGTGGGAGGATTACATTATAAATCGTGCTACTCACACTGACCAACCTTCAACAAATTGCCTAACCCTTCTTGTTAGGAATTCAATGCATTACTAGGAAAAGGAATCGTGAAACTTTCAAGAATTACAAATGGACAAGAGGTAGACCTAAGAAATGAACAAGGAGCTTTCTACCTTGGAGGAAAACCAAACTAGAGAACTTGCTGCTTTACGACATGGAAAGAAAGCCCTTCAATCAAAGTGGATATTTTGAATCAAATACACACCTCAAGGCACAATTGATATGTTCAAAGCAAGGCTAGTACAAAAAGGTTATAATCAAACTTGGGGAGAAAACTATCATGAAAGCTTTATCCTTGTTGCTAGAGTGGTCACTATTAGAAATTTCCTTAATATTACAGCTATGAGCACGATCCACCAGCCTAATGATGAATTAATTTCTTTTTAGAGGAATTGAAATCCATCCAGCACTAGACCTGAGCTTGAAAAATCTGTTAAACATAGGATTTTCAAAAGAAAAAAAAACCAAAGTATAAAAAACAAGTTGATCAACTCTTCACAGTAGTAGTAGTAGTAGTCAATCGAATCCTCCATCTCAAAACTATAGTCGATTGACTGTAGAAGAACTTAGAAATCCTAACTGCTTAAACACGATTCGATCGAATAATGTCTATACCAGTCGATCAATTCGTAAAAGTTCTTGAAACCCTAACCTCTTAAACATTATCTGATCGACTTCCTTCCACAAAACTAGTCGATCGACCGATACTTGTGTCGCTTTGTCAAAAACGCTAAAATGACTCACCAGTTCAACAATATCAATCGATCGAGACATTTCTAAAATATCATTTGATCGACTAGGACACTTGCCCTAGCTAATAAAACCCTAAATGACACAAGAATCCTACCTAAAACATCAGTCAATCGACTCCCTCCAGCATAAGTCGATCAACTAGTATCATCTTCTTAAGAATATATGAACCAGTTTTGAAAATAATAGACAGTGAAAAATTTTCCCTCAAGAATAAAACTAATATTCTTCAAAATCCTATTCAAATCCCCTTTCGCATGACTTCGAAATCCTTTCCAAAACCCTAGCTATACTTAATATAGTTTCTATCCTTAAGCCTACATTATATCCTAAACCCTACCAAATTACTATCTAACCAAAGCCTTATGAACACCACATTATTGAGGTTCTACCCATATTTAAGTACTTTTGAAACCCAACAATCACTAATCACTATCGAGCTTCTGCTAACGTAAAAAGCCTTACAATCATCACATTATCAAGGTTCTACCTAATTGTAATTAACTCTTGAAGCCTAACCGTTAGTATATTGCCGAGGTTACATCTAAAATTTCAACCTACAACTAAGCTTTATGGTCATAGTTGTGAACACGGGATTTTGTACTAGCTTACGCATTCGATGATGACGGCTTTTCAGGATTTAAACCTTGAATCACACAATTCTCGATTATCTAGCCGCCTTTGAATGGGAGTGTTCTTCGTCTCTAAATTTAAAAGAGACTTTTTATAAAATTAATTAATTTTTCTCTTTAGTTCAAAATAATTAATTAAAAATACCAAAAAATATAAAAATACATAGAAAATATAAAAAAAGTACAAAAAATTATGTCGGAATCAGGGACCTACCTCGATAGAAATTCTAGCATGCCTCGCCAGAATTTTTCTGGCGAGGCTCCTCCCCAAATTCTGGTGAGGCCCGCCAAAATTTCTGACGAGCCTTGCTAGAATTTGTTGCCTTTTTTGAATTTCAGGGATTTGTCCCTATAATTTGGAGAATTTTCGGTAATCGGGACCAGAAATTTTCAGAGAAAAATATTATTTTTAGAAATGCAACAAATTTCAGGAACTAAACAAGTATTTTCGAAATTTACACCAAGTTTTCAACCACAAACACTAAAAGGCGACGAGGACTACTTTCTAAGGTCGAACGGATATTGTTGAAGTGAATTCGTTCCGTAAGGGTAAGCCTTTGAGTTCCTAGAACTGCTAATTCCGTGCTCATTGTCTGCTATTCCTTCTTTTGATTTCATCTGCGGACCTAGGATTTTTATTATTCTATTTATTCCGAATGTCGTAATTTTTCTTTCTTCGCCGTAATTTCTTTATTAATGAAGATATATGCTAGAATACCCCCATGAAGGGAATGAAAATATGTTCCCGGATAATAGCCCCCACAATTTTACCATGCGATCAATTTCTTTAATTAAAACGAGCAACCAATGTGTTAATTAAAATGAATTATTTTATTTTAAATTAACAAATCCTATTACTGTGATTTTTCAATAGGCCACATGGGCCTCGCTAAAGCCAAAATCAAGCAAATGTGATATGTGTTGTAATATACCTTGTGCTAACCTTTGTGGATGCAGGATTAGATGTATTTTAGGATTTTAATTTTCTTTCGAGTATCGCAATTTCAACTATGTTTTAGGAAATGTAATTAATAGATTAGGTGGGTGGTTGCATCCCCGAGGTTTTGTAAGTTTTAATCTTTACTTTCCACATTTATTTACTGCTTTATGGATGGATTTATCACTTTCAAATATACGTGAATTATTCATAATAACTCGAAAAATGATATAAGTGCGAATATGCATAATTAAGAAATACGGTTTTCTATAGATGTTATATAATGTGATCCAATAAGAAATAAGCAACTTATCCCAAACCCGAATCTTTATATCTTAGTGGGCCATCCCCCGGACGTTAAGCCTTATAGGACTCTAATACTGGAAAGAGCTAATCCAAGTGGCGACTCTATACTAAGAGACGGTGGATTCGGGTTTGACCGATCTAAAAATGTTTTCGCCTTCTCTTTTAAACCTTCCGCGTCCCTAACCCGGTACCTTTTTTTTAAACTTAAACACCCCGGTGGACCGCACCTCTCATCCCTTACGCTCTCGGCCCATCGCTCTGTGTTGTCCGCTCACAGTGGCGACTCCGTTGGGATTTTTCTAAAAACTTGTTTTTTAAAGGTTTTAGATTTTGGATAGGGGCCGAAAATTATTGATCACATCATACCCGCTTGCGAAGGGCAATGATCCATGCATCACAAAATACCTTTTATAATGATGTCCACTAACATCCAAGAGCTTTCCCTAATGGGGAAAAAAGAACCAAAACATTCATCTAAGTGCTACATACGGTAGTTGTTTTCGTGCATTTTTTTAGACTACTTTTCATTAGGGTATGTCACATTGCTTACTCGAAAATAATTGGACATCTTCATGAGATCTAGTCACAACACCAGATCTCGAACATTTGACCTATCATCACACGGATAATTAGGTCACTTCATTACATTATTCCCATTCACACTATCCCATAGATAGAGTGCGAATATCGAATCCACAGGATTTTCATTCACCCATTCTTATCACCTAGACTAACAATTCTATTTTATTTTGATTGATTTTTATCTCGCATCATGGCATGTTAACCCATTGTGTACGTAGCCATAACATCAACATTTCACACATCAATCATGCATCATGACTTAATATGCATACCCTGACTATCTTCTTATGTACTTCAACCAGGAAAAAGCCTACCTACCAAAGGGCTTAGAATAAGGCTTCTCGTTGATTGATTCGCATCTCTCCAATCATAGCTCATCAAGATAGAATTTCGTACATAGACTCTAGTGAAAGCTCAGGTTTGGATTCAGAATAACGCACCCCACGTAGTTTTAGTAATATGGCTAACCAACAAGAGGAGAATGTGGTAAAGGAACAGAATCTTAGGGTAGGACAGAACCCGCAGGTGAACCAATCATCGGTGAGCGCTAAGATTGCTACAACAATGAATGCTTTCTCTAACAGTGACCAATTTACATCGATCATCAATCATCACACTAGGATAGGATAGCTCAAGCAAAGGATAAATGATGTGGTGCTTAACCTGAATGTTAGTGGTACGGTTCTACTAGGGGGACCATCCTCTTCTACAGCTGTATTTTCGATTTCCTATTAGTTTGGATTGGGACAAGGTCAGCCATAGGTTGGCCAAACAATGTATGATTTCGCTTCTCAGCCAAGAGTTGGTGGCCAGTTCTTCCTGGGGCAGCCGAGATAAACTTCATTTGCACCTAAAACAAAGGGGCTACCAGAAATGAGGCCCTTCTCCACTTAAATCCTTTTTGTTCAAAGGGTAGCTCAACCTACAGTGCCAAGCTGGGGTGCACGTTCTTAGATTTTCCAGAGTCAGGGACAGTACAACCCAAGGATGCTATATGGTGGTTTTTCGGGGACTCCGAAAAATATTCTCCAGCAACAAAGAATGGCTGAACTATGGTAATAGTTCTTAGCTACCCACGGTGTGCATATTGAATAGGGGTAGATGGGTGCAATTCCAATGTAGTCAATAGCAAGAGACATGGATACTTTACCTCCAACCTTCGCTATGCTCCAATTCAAGAAATACATAGGCAATACAGACCCTCGTACACATATTGCACACTATCAAAACGTAATGAGGGCCCTGGGAATAAGCAACCGCATGCTAGCCAAGCTATTTATTATCACATTGGGGAGCCCTATGAATGAGTGGTATAGTCACCTCCCAATGGATATAGCTTATGACTAGGGATATCTGTCCCAAGCAATGGTGGACCATTATAGCTTCAACACCTTAATGGTTATAACAATGTAGAAGTTAGAGGCTATAAGGCAAAAGTAGGGGAAAGTTTCAAGCCTTACTTTGAGAGTTCGATGGCTATACAAGTCAGGTTACAATCTTGCCTAACCTTACCTAAAATGATCGTGAAGCTCTTAGATGGTGCACTGCCATCTTATCGGAAAAGACTTGGGTCTAAAACCTTCCATAGTTACCAGGAGGTTTTTTTTGGGCTAAAAAGGTAGAGCATTATGACACTATGGAGGAGGAAACGGGACAATAGGTGCTAAACCCAGGTACAAGAAGAACGACTCCAACCCGGTGCATGTGAAAGCTAAATAACCAGTAGTGCAACTAGTGCAAGAGGAGAAGGTAGCCGCTGTCAGGTTACCAAAAGAGGAGTGTCATGGCATCTCGCCATACATGGCTAACCTTGGGTTCTTGTTCACCAAATTGCAAGAACTCAAATAGTTGGAGAGCTTGAAAAAGCATGTCCCTCCTAAGCCTGAAGATAAGAATAATTACTACCATTATCATGTAGTTATGGGGCACCGCACGAATAACTTTAAAGAACTACTGGGGGCTTCCAGAAGCTGGTTGATGACGAGATCATTCATGAGCTTGCGCTTAAACCGAGCACTAAGACCAACCCTTTGCCAAATTTTGAGGCTAATGTTGGAATGATTAACTCTGGGATAAGGGAGGAGAGGTGATGAAATGCATTTTGGATGGCTTGGAGGAGTTCGTGATGGTAGTTGGAGGAGGAAGAGATCTTAAGCATGTATTGAGGATGTTGGATAAAGAATCAGGCCGCCGAGGGAGCGGAGGTAAGATTAAAGCTTCTGAGATCAACCTTGCTCGATTATCGGTATTTACCAGCCAGAAACCTACGTCGCTTCGTATGGGGAGGGATCTGTTAAGAGAAGCTCCAACCGGCAAGGAAGACTAGTATGTGATGGTAATCGGGTCAGGGATGGACTCAAACGATGTGATGGAGATTCTCAAGTCTCAATCGAGTAATCAGGGAGTTAAGGAGAGGGAAGAAGTTCCGAGGGCCAATTTCAATTTGGCCAGATTTACAGGGATATCAGTCATCTACCAACATCCGAGCTCCATAGCTTATCCACTTCTTGTCCATTCTCAGCGTGGGGTATCAACATCATTGGCGAGATTCGATCGAGCTCGACTAAGGGACATACTTCATCGTAGCAGCTATCGACTACTTTTCAAAATGGGTAGTGGCCAAATCTTACACCAATATCATCGCTAAGAAGATGTTCAAGTTTATAGAAAAGCATTTCTTCACCCCAATATGGTATCTTGCATCACATCGTATCGGATAATGGGGCTTAATTCCAAGGAGCTACATAAGACCTAATAAAGAAATACGAGATCGAACACCATCGATCATCACCATACAGACCACAAGCCAATGGGGTAGTAGAGGCAGCCAACAAATCAATCAAGAAAATTTTGAGCAAAATGGTTGTTACCTACAGGGATTGGGCTGACAAGTTACCGTTCGCAGCATGGGGCTATAAAACCAGCATTAAAACTCTGACTAATCAAACCCCTTTCTCATTGGTGAATGGGATGGAAGCAGTTGTGCCAGTTAAAATGGAAGTAAAATCGCTCTGAGTGGCATTAGAGGCAAGACTAGAGGAGTCAGATTGGGCAAGTGCCATATTTGACAGTTGAACATGATAGATGAGAATTGTCTAAAGCATTGGATCATTTGTATATGTACCAACAATGCATGGCTAGGGCATACAATAACCGTGTTAAACTTGAAAACCAACCTTTGAAAATGGGGGATTAAGTTATGAAGCAGATGAGACCATCAAATGTGGATGTTTGGGGAAAATTCCTGCCAAATTGGGAAGGCCCTTTTGTTGTGTAATAAATGTATAATTACACTTATTATTATATAGATTTATACAATAAACACTATAATTTTAGTCATTTTTATACTTCATATAAAAGATTTCACGTGTTATGTAGTTGTTTTTTATGCAAATGCAGATACTAGGTAAATCTTGGGAGTAAAATGAGATAAAGTGGAATTCTATGAAAAAAGAGTGAAAAAGGTGCAAAAAGATGCGTGGAACTTAAAGATTTGGCTTAGGATTGAAGCTGTCGAAGATCGGTGAAGTTACAAGAAGAATTCTAAGTAAAACTCAATTCACGGACACGACAATCATTCGTGATCGTGACTTGTTTACTTCAGAATCAAAAGATTGCCAATCAAAGATTCACGATCGCGACATGTATATCATGGTCATGACATGGATGGTTTTCTGGTATTATCTTTTTTAACTAACAACTGCCAGATAAGCATGATCAACCGCTATCAACTGCCATCAACTACCAATGACCAGACACCTATCAAGAGTCAACCAATCATGAAAAGGTGCTTATCCATTATGGATTATATCAAAGCTTCTCAACCAATCACAATGAAGAGATGCAATCTTTAACCAATGGACACAACCCTTCATTTGGATAGACGCAACCCTTCTAACTCTATAAATAGGGCTCCAAACCCTCACAAATTTCATGCATGGTGGCACATGGTACAGAGAGATAGAAGGAAAACATTAAAGTGATAATATAGTGTGTATAAATAGAGTGTTCGCTATGTTCTTAAGTGTTAGCAAGAAAATGTTTAAGTGATTCGAATCCTTGTTTCGATCACAAGATTTCTCTATATTCTCTAGCAATTGTTATATAAGTGTACTTTGCAAATCACTTGTCAATAAAGGTTGTCGTTCTTCAATATTCATTTATTCAATATTCGCAAAGAATAGCATCCTAGCAGAGGTTCTGTATGGGTTGAGACCGAATTCAAACCAAACACAGGAATTGAAGGGATTGACGACTCCCATTAAAGAGTGGATACGGTTTGATCAACTTTAGCTTTCACTTGCATACCTTACAACTTTGCTTTGCTTACTACTTATACTTTCTATTTCAAAGTTTATGATATGTCTATGTGTCATAATGCGTATTTCGTGCTAAGTCTTTTATGTTAATCAAGTTATATGCGTTGGCATTAATTTTAAGAGCAGTTTTGGGGTTAACAATATCGTGTATAATCACTGGATCTATGATATAACACTGTTTAGTGAGCCAACATTTTTGGAATGGTAACTTGCTAAATATGGCTATGTGAGAGCGACCCGTACTAAGCATAGTATTGACGTTTTCCAGGTTTATATAATAGTCTTATCTCGTTTGTGATAGGATTAGAAAACTTATTTCATGTGTTGCTCTGCGGCGAATCATTGAACATCTGAGTGTGTTGAACCAGGTTTGTTAGATTAGTCTAGTGCATCGTAACATCTTTGTTAAACTTGCATGTTTTCTCTACTATACTTGTTCGTAGTGAAAATCTATGTATTTAGAGTCTCTCATCTATCACATTTATATTTACTCTACTTTTCATTATGATCTTTCCTTTCCAAAAATCTCAAAACTAATTTTATTTTCCTTTACTTTGATTTTCCTTGTTGATCTTCAGAGCTATTCCTTCCTTGTGGGTTCGATATCTTTTAAAACTACATCACAACTGTATACTTGCAGTTTTCATCATTTTTCTATGTGATAAGGGGTATTGACAACACCTACATTTTTTGTGAACAAGTTTTTGGCATTATTATTAAGCATAAGTCTTATTGGATGAGTATATCCAACTTTCACGAACAAGTTTTCGGAACCATTAAGGGAAAAAACTTATCAGTGGAAAAGTGACGATCATCGATCCCCGGGAGTGTTCCTCGTTCATTTTGGTTTAATTGTAGTTGAATTGGAAAATACGTGTTTATTTATCCAAAAGATAATCAGACTCGGGTTCTAAATTTGTTTTAGACCCGAGAATATCTGAGGATATTAGAAGAAAAAATAGATGAAGAGAAGTTTTGAAAATAATTAAAATTTGGAATCCAATCGTCTTTTGGATTCGAATATCTTTGAAGAAAACATTTATCCGAAAGATAATCAAACTCGGGTTCTAAATTTGTTTTAGACCCGAGAGTATCTGAGGATATTTCAAGAAAGGTAGATTAAGAAATTTGATTAAAAGATGAAGAGTTTTAGAATCCAAAAGTGTTTTGGATCCAAGAAAATGTTAGAAGAAAAGAAAGTATTTTTGATGTATTTGTTTGTGTTTTTTTATCTGAAAAAGAGAATTTTTCTCTGAAATTTTGAGCACCCCTCAATTAAAAAATGTCCGACTATTTATATAATAGCGAGCTCGCCAGATTACCTGGCGAGGCTCGCCAAGGTCTGGCGATCCTTGCCAGGGCCCTGGTGTGGTTCGCTAGGTCCTTGGCGAGCCTCGCCCGGGTCTGGTGAGGTTTGCCAGAGTCTGGCAAGCCTCGCTCGGGTCTGGCGAGGTTTGCCAGAGTCTGGCGAGCCTCACCTGGGTCTGGCAAGGTTCGCCAGAGTCTGGCGAGCCGTACCTCACCAAATATAGGCGAGGTAAGCTCTGAATCCGATTTTCGATGGCGTTTTCAAATTTTTTTGTGTATTTTTATATTCTTTTAATTTATTTCTGAATTAAAGTCCTTTTAAATTCAGAGACAAGGAAGACTCCCATTTGAAGATCTTCGGACGGTCGAAAATCATGTGATTCGAGGATGCACGAGCTGGTACAAAATCCCGTGCTCAGAGTTGCCCCTTGTGTGATCATCACTAGTTGTATAACCAGTATGATCACATGAAATGAGCAGAGGGATAGAGAGAATACTTGACCGGTGTGGTGGATGACTTCTTGTTCCCAATTGGTGATAACATAGGCATTCCCTTCTGACGTTGTGTCTTCATAAGGTTGTCCATTTATTTCTTCGAGGATCCCTTAGGTACTTGGTGCCCCTTGTGGGAGGGTCAATCGTTTCTTTCTCGTCCCTTTAGTGGTTGGCAACCGTTTCATTCTTCGATTGATAAATGAGACTTTTTCCTTCTTCAGCCATCGAGATAACAGTTCCCTTCTTCGGTTATGTTTTGAGTTTCCTTAATAGGATGTTGACTTGTTTCCTGTAACAAATAAGAAAAAAAATAATGTTAATACATTTTATGATGAATGTTTTAATTATTTGATTGAGTTTATGCGAAGCAAAAATTTTTACCCCTTCAATCAAAAATTAAAACATGATAAATAAATAAGTTTAATAGAAATTCGGGGATCTCTCGAGAACTACTCTGTTGTAGGAAGCTTTTTTTGCAATGTTGAATTTAGGCTTGAGTGGGCCATCATCTTGTTTGTAGGTTCCTCATGTGGAGGTGCAGGTTCTTGTTTACTAGGATGGTGTTGCCCTAGTTCGGCATCTTTTTTGAATGTAATGTATGCATGTTTTTATGCATAAACAATATTTATCATATGATGTATGTTCGTTTGATATAGGCATCGTGGGCTTCATCCATTGAGGAGCCTTCTCTTGTGCTGGTGCATGGTTGCCCCTAGGGTTTGTCTTGTTGGGGATTCCACTGATGACTTCCTCAAAGCAATGACCATGGGTTCGTTGAATCAGATTCGAGTTCAAAGCTTGGATCTGGTTTGAGGAAATTCTAGATTAGTCATTGATCTCGCATTGTGTTGGCGATGATTGCTTGGAATCCATTTACCTGAAGTGTTGAAGGTATATGATGTCATGTACCGTTCCGAGGAGGAGATGATGAATTTGATATTGGTTTTAATTTGTGCAAAGATCGCCCTTACGGGTTTTCAATCTATCGAACCTTGTCTTAATTTTTTCTTAGACTGCCTTTTCAGGTTTTCAATTCAGCAGACTCATTTTTCTTTATTTTATTTTTTTTGTTTTTATTTTTTTTTTGGATGTTTACTTGTGACATTCTACCATTGGCATGCAAGCAATCAAGATAAGCATATGCTTAAAGATTTAGCAAAAATGGCAATTCATTAATGAACTTAACAGGGGTATAAATGTTTCAAATGATTTTAACTCTTGCCATCAATTAGCCTTTTCAGGTTTTCTAACTAACGTGGTTCTCTCGATGTCATAAGTTTTTCCTGAGCTGCCCTTTTCGGGTTTTCAACTCAGCAGACTATTCTTTTTTGTTTTGAAAATAAGCCCTAATTTTTACTCAACTAACCGAGTGTTAATTGACAGGTTGAATACAAATTTATTTTTTATTTGTACTGCTTTTCATCGATTTATTTCTTTCACCTATGCATGATAGCAATTGTGTAAGACCTTGGTTGATTTGGTAGATCAGTCACCGTCGATGTCCACAATTTCAGTTGTTGTCTTTTTCAACGTTTCTAATCGATTGGTTGGTGCTCATGCAGCTTTGCTGGCTTGAGGTATATGTGATGATGAGTCTTGACCATCGGCGTTTCTTTCGATGGTGCGATGATTTCCCCACAAATAGTAGCAAGCCGTGTGAAGGAACTGTTGACGTGTTCAATGGTCTGACTCCTTTTTTGTGTCATTGCGCCGGTTGTTTGGTTTTCTGAATGGTGGTGATGGAGTTGTTGACATGTTCAATGATCCGACTCCTTCTTTATGGCAAGGCGCTGGTTGTTTGGTCTTATGAATGGTGGTGATGGAGTTGTTGACATGTTCAATGATCCGACTCCTTCTTTGTGGCATTGTACCAGTTGTTTGGTCTTATGAATGGAATTGTTGACGTGGGCAATGATCTGACTCCTTCTTTGTGGCATTGCACCGGTTGTTTCGTCTTGTGAATGGTTGTTATGGAGTTGTTAACGTGTTCAAAGATCTAACTCCTTCTTTGTAACATTGTGCCAGTTGTTATTGTTCAACAATTTAACTCCTTCTTTGTGACATTGTGCTAGTTGTTTGGTCCCAACTTGCTTGGTCAACATTTTGGCCTTATTCTAGTGCCGATCCTTTTGATCTTTGCGTGCTTTGTTCTCTTGATTGAGTCAGTGGCATTTCATGCTTGGAGATCTTTCTATTGATCTTTCGTCCTTATATGATGAGGCGATTTCTATCACTCGTTGTGTAAGTACATGTATTTGTTTCTCACTTTCTCTCAAGAGTTAAATCATTTGAATTTATTGTGGGGAATCCATTTATACCCAAATTAATTTCATGAAATGATGTGTCACGTGTGCTAATACCATTATGTATATGTTTATGAGAATGCATGATGTTAATGATAAAATATCAAGCAAATAAACAATGTTCAATTTATTAAAAAATAATCCAAAAGAAGCCTCGTAGGCAAAGTAGCTAAATGCTAATTTATTACATAATAATTCATCAAAGGTTAGTGCTCCCCCATAGGTGTCCATGGGTTCAAAGTGCTCCATTTGCTCCGCCTTCTCAAACACTTCTTGGTAGCTGGAGAAGCTATCAGATCCGAATTTGTTCCTGTATGGTGGCAGTGCGCCATCTAGTAGCTTTGTTATTATCTCCGGTAGGGTCAAACGAGTCTACAGCCTGACCTGTGTGTCCATTCAACGTGTATAGTAAGATTTGAAGCTCTCACCCTGCCTTTGCCTCATAGCCTCCAAATGTTGCATTGTGGTTTCCATTTGAGAGTTGAAACCATAATGCCCCAATATAGCCTGAGCAAGGCTATTCCAATCAATATCTATGTCCAGGGGAAGGTGGCTGTACCATTCGTTGGCCAGGTGGCCTAAGGTAACGACGAAGAGCTTAGCCATCATTCAATCGTTGACCCTCAATCCTCTTATCACCGTTTGATAATGCGTCAAGTGAGCGCACTAGTCGCCAGATCCTACGTACTTCTCAAACTGCGGCATTGTGAAATTTGGGAACAAGCTATCTTCATCCCCGACTGTCGATTGTGCAGGGTATGTGTAGGTGGCGACCATGAGTAGCCAAGAACTATTGCCATAGTTCTGCCAAATCCTGGATGTTGGAGGATGGTGTTCCCTGCGCTTGGATAAGAGCTATATTGCCCTTGGGGAAATGCCCAAAAATGGGGTAGTTGAGGTGCTAGGAACTGTGAGGCGACCGATATACTCCATTTAGGTGATAAGTGTATAATTACACTTATTATCATTATAATTTTATAATATAAACTCTATAGTTTTAGTCATTTTTATACTTCCTATAAAAGATTTCACGTGGTATGTAGTTGTTTTTAATGCAAATGCAGATACTAGGTAAATCTTGGGAGTAAAATGAAATAAAGTGGAATTCTATGAAAAAAGATTGAAAAAGGTGCAAAATGATGCGTGGAACTTAAAGATTTGGCTTAGGATCGAAGCTATCAAAGATTGGTGAAGTTATAAGGAGATTTCTGAAGAAAACTCAATTC
Source organism: Euphorbia schlechtendalii (assembly GCA_949673415.1). Taxonomy (NCBI): domain Eukaryota; kingdom Viridiplantae; phylum Streptophyta; class Magnoliopsida; order Malpighiales; family Euphorbiaceae; genus Euphorbia; species Euphorbia schlechtendalii. Next base: position 1,268 of record CATIWQ010054748.1, on the reverse strand, counting down.
ACGATCGCGACAATACCTCGCAGTCACGACCTGTTCACTTCAGAAACATAAATTCGCCAACAAAGATTCAGTGTCATGACTTGTACATTGCGGTCGCGACATGGATGGTTTTCTGGTATTATCTTCTTAACTACCAACCGCCAGATAAGTATGATCAACCACAATCAACTACCATCAACTACCAATGAAAAGACACTTATCAGGAGTCAACCAATCATGAAAAGGTGCCCATCCGTTGTGGATTGAATCAAAGCCTCTCAACCAATCACATTGAAGAAATGCAATCTTTCACCAATGGATGTGACTCTTCATTTGGATAGACGCAACCCTTCAAACTCTATAAATAGGGCTCCAACTCCTCAACAATTTCGTGCATTGGGTGCCATTGGAGTGCATAATAAAGGGGTGGAAAAATAGTGCATAATGTGTGCGTAGATAGAGAGTGAAAATGTCTAGTTTTCCCTACGTTCATGAGCATTAGCGAGAAAATGTATAAGTGATTCGAATCCTTATTTCGATCACTAGATTTCTCTACATATTCTAGCGATTATTGTATAAGTGTAATTGCAAATCACTTATCAATAAAAGTTTTCATTCTTCAATATTCGTTTATTCGATATTCACAAAGAATAGCATCCTATCGGAGGTTCTGTACGGGCCGAGATCGAATTCTAAGCAGACGCAGGAATTGCGGGAATTGACGACTCCCATTAAAGAGTGGATACGGTTTGATCAACTTTAGCTTTCACTTGCATGCCTTACAACTTTGCTTTGCTTTCTACTTATACTTTCTATTTCGAAGGTTATGATATGTCTATGTGTCATAATGCGTAATTCGTGCTAAGTCTTTTATGTTAATCAAGTTATATGCGTTGGCGTTAATTTTAAGAGTAGTTTCAGGGTTAACAATATCGTGTATAATCACTAGATCTGTGATATAACGCTGTTTAGTGAGCTAACATTTTTAGAATGGTAACTTGCTAAATGTGGCTATGTGAGAGCAACCCGTACTAAGCATAGTATTGACGTTGTCCAGGTTTATATAATAGTCTTATCTCGTTTGCGCTAGGTTTAGAAAAGTAATTTCATGTGTTGCTCTACGGTGAATAATTGATTTTCTGAGTGTCTAGAACAGAGTATGTTAAATTAATCTAGTGAACGTAATATCTTTGATGACCTTGCATGATTTCTTTGCTATACTTGTTCGTAGGGAATATCTATATACTTTTATCTTTTCTAATCTTTCATGCATTTGTCTATCCATCCAT
>CATIWQ010054743.1:0-24331 GCA_949673415.1 Euphorbia schlechtendalii | reverse complement strand
CAATTAGACGTCATATGAATGAGTTATCGCCAAAATACGAAATATGTCCAGAATGCTCCAAATCGGCACAAAATCAGCTTTTCGTGTGTAAATTCCAATTTGGCACCCGAAATACCTAAAATATGAAATTATGTTCAAAATTAGTAGCATTGATACGTAAGAACAAATACAAAATGACATAAATAATATACAAATATAACACCTTATCAGAAATACACAATTCTTATAGTTGTACATCTACGAAAATGGTAGTTTGGATGAAGAAATTATATATTGCAGCATTTATGTTTCATTTTTTGTTGTTTATGTGTCTTGTGGAAAGTTTTTATTATTTTTTAACATGATAGATAATTATTTTCTAGATTATGATAGACTGTTTTGTTTGATAATTATGGTTTCATTTTATCAATGTTTCAATCAAAATCTACTCATTGTCCAGTATATTATTCTTTTCTTGTAAAAAAATGTTCAATCTTTCCCAGCAGAGTCTCCACGCGTTAACAAAGAGGCTTCTAAATAGTAGCAAACTACACAACTAATGGGCCAATATATTAGGCTTGAAAAATTAAACAACAAACAAGATTGAAGAAACACAACTACAGAAAAAATGTGAACTCCCCCGCTCATCTCTTATTAGGGAAATGTCTTCTCGATGCTCTAAAGTTGCCCACAACATAAGGACTAAACTATTAATTCATTTTCTCAAAGAAGACCATTTTCAATGAGTAATATCCATGGTGGGTATTAAAATAATAGTAGTAATTGAATTTAAAATCAACAATCGATAACCCAAATGCCTCATCTTCACTTCACATGCAACAAGATATGTAGAAAAGAAAAACAAATACCTAATCCCATGTGAAAGATAGTGTCAAAATAAATCCTTATTGTTAATTAACCTTAAAACACGTTAGCCATCCTAAATGGACTCTTTTCAATATTTCAACTATCTTGAATCAACAATATCTGTTTATTTGAGAAAATATTAAGTTCCAAATTTTAAAGTTGAATGCAATGAATCTCATCCCTTTAATGCTACTCCATTCCAGGCACGAATACCATCTTTAATTTCTTTGATTTGATCTCTTTTAAATTTACTTGTAACTCAAGTTATAAATTGTTTTTGTTCATTTTGGTCATTGCATGTAGTTATGATTGTTAACTACATACCCTAGGAAGACTAGTACAAGTTATCCTTCTAGTGGGTGACATGGTTCATGAAGACCCGCTTCATGATTAATTTTAGTTTTTTTTATTAATATAATTATTTATGCAGATTTGGTATAATTTAGCATGTTCTGTATAATAAATTAATTTGATGGCAAATCATTCACTCAATTTATATATGATAATATAGATTCAAAAACATAAAATATTTTTTGACTAAACAAAATATAAAATATTACTCTATCTAGTTCCATACAATAGTCATTCTAGAGATGAGTTCTCTTGTCTTTTAATTGTCATTTTTATGTTTACCATTACCATCTACATTTTCCCTCCTTGTTATTTTATCTATATTAATAATTGCTCAGTTCCAAGATAAACAATTAACTCAATGTTCAATCTTCAAGTGTAAATAAGTAATTGTACACCCTTATTGTTTGTTTCTTAAGAATTATGAAATTCTCCAAATCAACTAGTTTTTGGAATCGGATGAGAGTATTAAATAATATTAAACTATTATAAAGCGTCTTATTTGCATCTTCAACTTGGGCGAGTAATTTATTAATTCACACACCAAAAATATATGAAAAATGAACACCGTGAGATTAAGACAAGTATACAAGTGATCACAATAACAACTCTGAGCTTAAGAGAAACAATGCATAATGGATATTAAACTAAACTATACACATCCTATACCTAAAAAACACAATATGATAGATGAATCAATCTTCTTTTAAAAGGTCAAAATTGGATACTCCCTCCATTTCTTTTATCAGCCTCTCTTTTGTTTTATCATTAAAATCAACAATAACTTAGCGAACTATTGATTTTATCTTTCACATTTTCGTATAAAATTCTAACTCCTTTTAATTATCAACTATAATTATATATATACATAATCTCTCTCCTAATAATATAAGGGTGAGTTAGAGAAATAAAATGATAAAAGATGCATTGATAATCTAAATTGATAAACAAAAGGAATAAAATAAAAATACTAAACCAACCAATATAAAGAATGAAGACAATATGATCATTTACAAAAGGCGTAAGGATGTGTTTGAAAACTTTCTTTTTGAAGGAATTTAATTCAACTTTAAAAAATTTGTACAGAAATCTAAAGATAACATTTCCACATAAGTGATAATTAATACGAGTTATAACTTATAAAGAAGACAGCAAACATTACAATCGGCATTTGACCAAACTTGTGTCAGTTTCGTATAATAGTGGTTTAAAAAGGTAAAAAATAAATAAAATAAATATTCAATGTACCAAAACTTAACTTAATTAAACACACTCTGTAATGTTTAACAAAATATCAAATGCAGTTGACCAATATTAGCTTGAATTGGTGATAAGCTTAAAATTTGTTGGTTTTGTAAGATTTTCTATGATTTCATAACAAAATTAAAGGGATGAAGATTACAATAAAGTGGAACAACGGCTCACTTTCAGCAGCAATCACAGGAATTAGTTTTTTTAATTGTTACAATTAGTACCGATAATTAAGAACATGGTCTAATTTATTTGTCACTGTAAACTCCACATTTGACAAAATGCACGGCTATACTATAATATTAGTTTATCATATCTCCGAATTTTTTTTTAATCTCTCACATAATCAGTCTGCAATATGAAACTTTTTTTTTACACACACAATAACAATAAATTTTTATGTTTAATAAAACCAAAGAAGAAAAAGATGATTAAGAAGAAGAAGAAGACCGGAAAATTAGAAAAATAGAAAAGAAGGAGATGATTGGAGTGAAGTGAAAGAATAAAAAAGAGTTAGTTATGTTAATTTATGTTTGGTTTAACGGTAATGCTTCCCTCCCAAAATCCGCCGCATAATCCGCTTCATTCATGTGCCCTATTTTTTCTATATGTATATATATATATTACTTGACTGGATCTTCAAAAATCAAACCAACATCAAGTTAAGATGGGAAACTGCTTGCATCCTTCAACTTCCAATTATCACATGAATACTACCGATCACATTATACAATCAGCAGCTGAAATTAAACAGACAACAACAGCATCATCATCATCATCAAGTGCAAGTGATCAAGGTGAAGAGATCAGTTCGAAAAGGGTGAGGATAAGAGTTGTCATTACCAAGGAAGAACTGGAAGATTTGTTAAGCAACAATCACAGTTTAGAGGATTATTTGATTGGAAGAAGGATTATTCAGCCAACCAATTGGAAGCCAGCTTTGGAAACCATTCCTGAGTGCCATTATTAATTTTACTTGTTTAACCTCATTGCCCGCCGGAGTTCCTCCTGGCTACTATTGACCTGCCGGAAATAACCACTTCTCAGATTCAGGGGTTCTAACAGTTTGTCTACTGTATATGTTATGTATGTTTTTATGTGCTAACATATGTTGAGGACTAAATACATTTTTCAACAAAATATACATTCGAATTTTCCCGGGTTTAATTATACCATCTTCGTATATAATTACATGTGAAGACATTTTGATTCCTTTAGTTATATCCCTCTGTTTCAGTTTGCAATTCAAAATGGTTCAATATGAAACTCAAAATTTTTAAAGAATTAAAGATTCAATTCAATTGTTTGATTTAGGTGATTTTTTTAGAATAATAATTTCGGATTGGTTGTATTATTTTTAGGAAAAAAAATTGTATCAAAATCAAAAGAGAGAGCACAAGGTGTAAGTTGTAACAATGTTCAAACGTCATTATTTACAACGTCATAGCCAAGTGCAATAATGTTATCGTCACACCTTGCTTAGCTTAGCTAAAAATGCAGAAAGCAAATGAATACGATAAAGTTTTACGATCTGAAACAATCATTGCAGAGTAAGCTAGTTTCAATAAATAGTAAATAAGCTCAAGAGTCCATTTGCCCTTGTTATATACATAATTGTTGCCTTTTCCCTCCCCTGTGGTTTTGAAACATTTACCCCCACACCTGGTATAAAATGTGTCTTTGTGTGTATGTTCTATGCTTTTTAAACATTTGTCTCATATCATATAAAAAATATGATCATATGTATTACCACATGCGCATTTTCATGTCTATTTTGGTGCGAATTATTGTAAATCACTGATTTGTGTACATAATGATGCATACAACTTAAAAGTATATAACATTAGAAACAAACATTTTTCATAGGTAAGAAAATGTTATAGAATGAATCAGATGAGCAACGCATAAAGAGGTGAGGATATTTAAACCCCTGTTATTTTATCTAGATGAACATAGCGACCAATAGTATGTGCTTAAATCATTGGCATCACTACATATCAAATAAATACACAACATATAAAATATTGAGCCAAGATTCTACCATACAGCACACAATAGAAGAAAGAATGAATAACCTTTGTTATATTTTTCAAGGCATCAAACAAAACTAAATTATCCAATTTCAGAGAAAACAAACATTTTTTGTAGGATAAAGGGTATATGTTGACAGTAAAAAAAAAGGTACATGTTTCAAAATCATAAAATGGAAAGAAAAAAGAAACATACAGTTTGTGAAAGATAGTGGACAAATGTACCTATAACAATGGTTAAATAATGTTGTACTTTATTGACAGGGCTCCTACCCTACTAATAAACAAATCGTCTTTTCCGAATGCAGGTTTTTGGTTAATTTTGTTATGATGAGAATAAAGTTTAGTCAAGGTCCTTGAACCTTTTACACAGTATTATAATGATAACCAATTAACTTTAATTTCTAACATAAAACATCTCAAAATAACTTTGTACAAACATTATTCGTCTGCCTAGTATTTGGTACAAGTACACTGGCCGTACCAATTTTAAACTTTAAATAACTGCAGTTCCAGAAAAGTAACTGCACACATTGCATTTTAAGGGCTTATGTGATACCATTTCCAAGTACATTTTGTTCATAGTTGGACATTTAGGTGAATATTAATTTCTAAAGTTTCTGTATTTACAAATCCAATATTATATTATTACTTTTGCATTTAGTACACAAGGCTTAATTGAATTGAAAACACACAACGCTACAGGAATAACTAAAAATTGCCATTAACAAAATTAGATACCCACAATAATGGACTTACAATGAGAATTTTTAAAACACCAAAACCAGAATATATCCAGTAATCTTTCATTGAATATTCAGTTTCACGTGCTATGAAAAAAATTTCCTGTCAATGAAAGGGGAAATTTTCTTTTCCTATTATTGAAAAATTTATTCCTTATGCATTTGCTTCAATGTTTCATTAGGTTGCGAATAACATATGGAAGAATGCCTCCATGGTTGAAATAAGCCAATTCCACCTGCATTTCACATCAATTTCTTAACATTAAAGCTCTGTACTATCCTTACAACTCTTTTAGATTAGAGAACAAAAAAAAAAAAAAGTTAAAATTGCTTCCAAGAGGTGGAAAAACTAAAATAGAACATGGGCAGATAAGGGCAGATGCTTATTTGCCCGGATATTGTGATTATCAATCAACATGGTGCTGCGTAGCATACATTTGCATTGACAATAAGCACAAGGCGCACAAATTGCTTATTTCTTATTCAACAATAGTAATATGTTATTATAAATGTGCACTTATGTGCTTTTAATCGGTGTTTTAAAAGACACTAGGCGCCAGTCGAGCGGCTGGAACCTCCAGGAGCCTAGGCAGGGATTAATCGGGACCTAGGAGGGGACTTGGCAGATTAGTACTTTAAAATTTTTAATATTTATTAATGAATTGGAATAATAAATTTAACTAACGAGTAAATTTTTATATAATAAATTAACAATTCATGTAGCAATATTTTTTTAGGCTTTGGCAACACTTTTTTTTATGCTTTGGTGACACTTTTCTCCATTACTACCCGATTATATAAAATCGTGGCGGTGTTTCAAAAATCCCTGCCTAGGCGGCCTCCTTGACCGCCTTTTAGAACAGAGCTTTTAATATAGATCGCGGTTTCGCATTTTAGTTCTTTAACCTTATTGGCCAGGTGTATGGAAGAAATAAATCAAAACCTAGTCATCTGTCACGTAAAGCTAAACTTAATCGATGACTTGCTTTTGTTTGTACTAACTACTAACATAATGGTGAATGGAAATTTGCAGATTCCTAGTCTCGTATTTCACATCTTGTTTCCAGGAAAGGGTAGAATTTCCTAAAAACTGCATTTTATTTCCATCTTATTTTTGTTAAGAAATATTATTCAAAAGATTGAGGTCGTGTACCTCAGTGTCGAAGCGGACAGTGCAAGTGAAGGATTTTCCATTGTCGGTTGTGACAGTCACATCTTGTCCAGGCCTGATGTTGGTTGGTAGGTCAATGGAATACCGCTCATGTCCAGTCAAACCTAGTGTATCAGCATCCTGACCAGGCTTGAAACAGAGTGGTATAATTCCCATTCCCACCAAATTACTGCGATGGATTCTTTCGAAACTTTTAGCAATCACGGCTTTAACACCCTGTAAGGATTTCAGGTAGATTCAGGAAAGTAGTCTAATACAGGCAACTAAGATCTGTGAATGGGAGAATAGAGCATTAGAGAAAATTGAGCGATGGAACAAAATAAATGCTCACCAACAACATAGGACCCTTGGCAGCCCAATCTCTAGAGCTTCCACTTCCATACTCGGCTCCAGCCAAAATGATAGTATCCTGGCCAGCATTCTTGTATTTCTGAAACAGATAAATGATCAACTTAAAGTCAGTAATTAGAAGCAGTGAACTCAGTTAACACATGTTAAATAGAAGATATTGTTTGGAGCGTGAGATTCTTATTGGTTTCATCACTATGAGCGTTTTAGCAGTAATAAATGAAGTAATAACCCTAGTCAGTATATAGGCATCGATGCAACACCGAAACCAACCTAATAATTATCACTTATTCACAGGTAATCTACATTTAAATGCAGCGCCATCAATATCCAGAACGATAAACTATTTGTAATTTGACACAAAGGCAAAAAGATGAAAATCAACAAGAAAAAGATTAGGAATAAACGATTCTTCTTTCATGCACAAACCATCCCTTTCCTACATTCTTTATAATGAAAAATTAAATTGATTCTAAGTTAATTAAGGCAGCTGCTCCCACAAGTGATGAGAAACAGCATTGTCACACAGGGGCACGACTGGATTTTGTGAGTTCATGTACAGATGACATTTTGAGTTATTATACTGGCATTCTAGCATGCATTTCTAATTATGTCACTAATATAATTAATTCTTAATTTCTTAGATCTTTCTACACTCTGCTGAATGGGGTTTTCGAAGTTAGTATCTCAACTTCTTAAACTACACTATTAAAGTTTTGGAAATTAAGTGGATAACCTAAAAAACATGTACAATTAAATAAATAAAACTGGCCATGTTGTCATAGAGTAGCCAGTGATATTTAAAAGAAATAAGAATTGAAAATGTACAAAATCAAATAAGAGTGACTTACTGTTGCTGCATCAAATACATAGAGTTTCTCTCCAGTAGGAATGTGTACAGTCTTTGGCCCCACTTCACCATTCAAAAGTTTGTTAACAATGCGAATGTTAGCAAAAGTTCCCCTGGCCATCACTTCATCATTTCCACGCCGACTTCCATAAGAGTTGAAGTCCTTGGGATCCACTCCTCGTTCGAGGAGGAACTTGGCAGCAGGACTATCCTTGTGGATGCTTCCAGCAGGAGAGATATGATCTGTTGTGATGCTATCCCCAAAGTTCAGTAAGCAGTAGGCATCCTTCACCCCGTGTGCTCCAGGAGGGCTAAGGGTCATGTTCTTAAAGTACGGGGGATCATGAATGTAGGTAGAATTGGGGTCCCATGAGTACGAAGTTTTAGCGGGAACTGTTAGTTCATTCCACATGGGATTTCCTTTTGTGATAGCCTCGTAAGTGCTTCTGAACATTTCAGGCAACACACTAGATTGAACAACCTGCACATAATTCTCAAGTTGCTAAATTTCAACCCTAAATTATAATGTAAGGTCTGGATGAAGCACATCCTTTGACTATCATACCTCAGCAATTTCTTCTGTAGTCGGCCAAATATCCCTGAAGTAAATATCCTTACCATCCTTCCCTGTTCCAATTGGCTCCTTGTCAAAATCAATGTCAACCTATAAAATTAATCATTATTAGATTATTTCGCATTTAAAATAATACAAAACACCAGAGACATCCAGAAGATCTTCAATAAAGCCAGCAAGCGAATTGTTCTCCTTATATACCAAATAATGGCACATAATACTTCAGAAAAGGATGTCACGTAAAATTTGGCTATGTTATCAAAGCACAGAAACATGTCAATATGAAACCCAAGGACTCAATTGCATAAATAAGAAAAATATCAATTTTAGGCTCTTTTGATTGTTTCTAAAATAGTTTTTGCAGCTTTACAAGAAATAAAAAAGATTTGACAAGAAAAATTTAACTAATTCCATACCGTTCCAGCAAGAGCATAGGCAACCACCAAAGGGGGTGAAGCAAGGTAGTTAGCTCTTGTCAAGGCATGAACTCGCCCTTCGAAATTCCGGTTACCAGAAAGCACTGCAGCTGCTATGATGTCTGAGAAAGAAATAAATAATACATTAGTCATAGAGAAAAAAAGCCAACAAAAATTTAGAAATTGAGGCTAACTAAGTTAAAACTATTCTCTAAAACGGCAAAAGCACACTCAGATTTTGTTACCATTCTCTGAGATAGCAGAAGCAACTGATTCATCCAAATCTCCAGAGTTCCCGATGCATGTTGTGCAGCCATATCCAACAATATGAAATCCCTGTTGATTCAAATATTTTTGTAGCCCACTGCATTACATAAAACAAAACAGTTAATATGTGACATTGAACACAACCTATATGCTAAAATACAACCATAAGTACTTTTTCTTTTTTTTTTCTCAATCAAAGGTAAGCCGCAAGCATCCACTCAGGTTTTCTTTCAAATACCTAACTGGAAGCCACTTTAGGAAAGCTAATTAAAAAATATATAACTTTCAATGTTTAGGAGACTAGAGTACAATTTAATTAAAAAAGGTTGATGATCAATGTGTTCTGAAACAGAAAATACAAATTTCGTAATGCAAAATAAATTATCAAGACCTTGAACTTTTCTTATTTTTGTTGCCATGATAATGAGTTGCTCCATTTCGGAACAAAGACAATCATTTTGAACAGTGGACGTGAAATTGACACAAAATTGTACCAGTCCAGAGAGTATAAACCTCAATCAGCTACTCCATAAAAGAAGAATGAAATAGCGCTTCAGTAGTATCAGTACTACAAAAAACTACAATAAAAGAAGTTTCTTAGCCGCATAATTTAACAACTTAGCTGTACTTGAACAAAATTACCCATTCCCATAACCAGCCACAAATATATACATAAAATGTTCGGCCAATATTACAAAACAAAAGAACTCCTAAATAAGTAAATATAATGCAATCATTTCCAGGACATTCATTTGAAGAAACTCTTATATGCATAAGCTAAAAAAATCATATAATTTACCTCTGGAGTAAATATTTTGTAACAACTCCGGAACCAGGAGCCAGACTTGTCTTTATCCATGGCTTGACCTGGTGAGAATCATATACCAGATTGTGAGATTAACTGAGGCCCATACTACTTTTTAATTCAAACTGTAGGAGATGAAGGGTATAAAAGAAATTAACAAAAACTGGATGCAGTATTCTAACCTGTAAACCAAGTTCACAAGCCTTTTTTGCAACAAGACCAGCACCAAGCATGACACTAGGATTTGACGTATTTGTGCAGCTTGTGATTGCTGCAATAACAACACTGCCATGCTTCATCTCTGCTGGCTGTCCATGGAATGAGAACTTCGCTACTTTGTCCTGTACTTCTTTTGGTACAGCAAAACCCTGCAAAATCAGAGATATTTAGAAGCAATGACACATGGTGCATTATTGAAATTACCAGAAACAAAGTTAAAAAAGATCACTGTCTTGTTTATCATTATTGGACTTTATAAGCCTGGTTGAATTTAACGGATTAAATCATGCCCTATTGAATAACATACACCACTAGTTGATAGGTACTAATATAATACCCTAAAATTTATAGACCATAGTTGTTAAAGGCGCGCCTGACATAGGGCACCACTCGTGGAGCCTTGGCATATCACAGGCGGAGTGGTGTCCAACAGGTGCACCTCAAGTGCGCCTCACAGAGGCGCGCCTCACGGACACTTTTATCCTAAGGGGTTTAATTTTGCATAATTACGTATTTTACATCAATTTTTAAGAGTTTTAAATAATAATATAAGGCTAGATATTCCTAATTCAATTCTTATTAAGGCTAAATCAACTCAAGTATGATATTCTTAATACAACATGTAAAATTTACATATATATACCTCCAACAATTCTTTTTAATGGTTTTAACTTTCTTAAATAAATATATTTTCCATCTATTTTAAGAGTTTTAATGAAAGAAATAGAGTGTAGATATTCATAATTCAATTCATTTTTAAGGTTGGATTAATTCAAGACTATATTCTTAATGTAACATGTCAATTTTACATGTATATTACCTCTAACAATTCTCTTAGTTCTTTTTTGTTATGTCATTGCATCTAACTTCACTTTGTAAGAAAAATATTTTTTGTAAACTTTCTCAGGCGCTCGCCTTGACTTCGGGTGCGCCTTCGGGTAAGGCTAGCCCTCTTGCGTCTCTGTGAGCCTAGCGCCTCTAACAACTATGTTGTAAACCATAGAACCTTGATCTTTTATTAAAAATCAATTTTTCAACCTCTAATTTCACATGCACTATATGAAATTGTAACTAAACCAAGAACTTATTAAGCAAAATAAACCAAAATTTTAAAGATAGAAATGTAACCAACAATTTTTGCTTGTTCCAATTGAATTTGTTCAGCATTGAGAAAATTTCATTGTCGAAAACATACAAGATATTTTTAAAGAACTATAATGCTTGTAAGTGATAGCATTATTATTTACAAATACATGATGAATCCTTGGAATTAATAATCCATTAATCAAATTACTTGTAAAATGAATGCCAAGTGTGTTCAACTACATATATTTACCAGTATTTAGATATTGCATAATGTCAGGATCAAACACATTAATTCAAAAAAATTCAAATATTCAAAACAGACCTTGAATCCAACTTTGCTGTCTAGACAAGAATGCCAATCAGCCTTCATATCTTTCAATGCAACCCGATCATGAGGTCTGTGACGAAAAGAGGTTACATTTGCACTTTCAACAATACATAAGAAAAGAAATTGCATACTCAAGAGGCAAACACCAGAGAAAAAACATTAATATATCAGACAGCATAAGGAACAAACTTATACTAAATAGAAGTACCTCTTTGGCCCAGATATACAGGGTTCAACATCAGAAAGGTTCAATTGCAGATATGATGAGTAAACTCTTTCTTGTTGAGGCTGAAATTATTGGCCGCTTATGGATGAGTCAAAGTTAACCAGCTTGTATAAATACTGGGATAGCAGGAGAAGAAGAGAAGGAAGCATTTACCTCATTATAGTCAACAAACATGTTATTGGCACGAAGATATGCTTCTATTCTTTCCACCTGAAGGGAAACAAAACAAGTTGACAGTTACACCACTTTTATCCACACCTACACTTTATATAACCCAATAAAAGAGTGAGATACTCACAGTTTCATCACTTCTACCAGTCAATTTCAGATAATTTAAAGTAACATGATCCACAGGGAAGAAACCCATGGTTGCACCATATTCAGGTGACATGTTAGCTATAGTGGCCCTGTCAGCTAATGATAGCTCACCCATACCATCACCTGCACAGATAAAATAAACATGAAACCTCAAACAAAACAAATTTGCTAGTAAGTGGTAACTAATTTAAGTTCAATTCAACAGAAATACCATAAAACTCAACAAATTTTCCAACAACACCATGCTTCCTCAGCATTTGCGTCACAGTCAAAACCAAGTCGGTGGCGGTGACACCATTGCGTAATTTTCCAGATAACTTAAATCCAACCACACCAGGCAAGACCATACTCATTGGCTGAGAATGAGAAAGAACTATCAACATCAGTAACCAAATCCAAAGCATAAACCTCAAATAAGTATATGTCAATAAAAATTAATATGATCAACTTAAGTTTTTTAAATGTAGGAGGGTGAAACAAATAAGGAATCAGGTCTATGCTTTCTGAAGGTAAAACTCTAATGGAGTTGTACTGCAAAACACATAAATTAGTGAAAACATACATATTTTGCAATTTTCTATGTACTGAATTGTGCATAAGCACATAAAACATGTATACTAAAAAAGTTGAATCCAGGCCATATATAAATTCACTATGTAACTGCATGGGATGAATACATGTTCAGTCATCTCATTCATATATTTACAGAATATGCTGTATATAATTGAACTTGAACTGCAATATCCTATTTGTATTATAAAAGAACACAATCATATTTACATGCATGATCGTGCATAAAGTGCAAATATTGTTCAAACAAGCTTTTCTTGGTATAAGACAAATCAGTATTATATCTGATTCATATTAGCATTAATTACCTGGCCAAGCATCGCAGCTTCAGCTTCAATACCTCCAACACCCCAGCCAGCAACTCCTAGCCCATCAATCATGGTTGTATGGGAATCAGTTCCAACCACACTATCAGGATACAGCAGGCAATCTGTGTTGAAAACAACTCGTCCAAGATACTCCAGATTCACCTGAAATTTAGTCAGGATAAGTCATGCCTACAATATCAGGAACCTAAAGGAAAATAGAGAATACTCTCTCTGCACCACACCAAACTAGAAAACGTCAAATACAATTGATATTTTCTTCATATACCCTTATTTAATGAAGTGATTTGATTTTACTTGTTCAAAATTTAGTAATTACAAACCAAAATTAAATAGGGGTACAATAGGAAAGGAGCAGTCATTTATCGTTGAACAAGGAATTGTGCCTATTTCCCAGGATGTCAAAAAGGAGAATTTTACCTATATTTAAGGGAAGAGGGAATATATGGAAACTAAAATGTCATAAATATGTTACTTTGACCATTCATCAACTGTTGAATAAAACATTTCCAGCAGTGTTCAATGTGGTAAGAAATAAAGCAGAGGCATGCACACAATTACACAAAAAAAGAACATGATACATTATAAACATTCAATACATTTTACAGATTTGAATTACACATCACATACCTGATGCACAATACCAGAACCGGGAGGGACCACGAGCATATTCTGGAAAGCAGTGGAGCCCCATTTAAGAAAAGCAAATCTCTCCTTATTCCTTTTAAATTCAAGCTCCATATTTGCCTGAACAGCATTTTCTGATCTTGTGACGTCAACTTGAACTGAATGATCTATAACTAGATCGACAGGAACCTGTAACCAAAATCAATTTATGATCAATTAAATCTAATAGCATAAAACAAAGGACAATCATGCAAGAGGAATTCAAATGATATTACATCCGTAAGAACAGCGTAAAAAATAACCACTCTAATAATGCATGTACCCATAATTTGCACCATGGAGAGGCAATAGAATGAATGTGGCATGGCAACCCCTAGGCCTAGTTAGAAATTTTATAAGATGCAAAGCAACTGACAAAATTTTAGGAATAAGATGCATACGTTCTCTATCAAAATAGAGTAGCTATATTAATCTAATATAAAGCTTGTTGCACCAATCATGTGAAAAGCAGAAATCAATGACAAATCATAATAATTGTGCTGATTCGCAAGACAAACATCATACTTACCAAAGGATTGATCTTGTTGGAATCGCCGCCAAGTTTGCTCATGGCATCGCGCATAGCAGCAAGGTCGACAACAGCTGGAACTCCAGTAAAATCCTGGTAGAGAAGAGCATGATAAAATAGGAGGAATTTTCTTATTTCTGATTACATCAAGAATCACCAGGTCTATATTGTACCTGCAAGAGAACACGGGCAGGCTTGAATGGAATTTCAACTTGTTTAGGAGACGAATTTTCCCAATCGATGATCTTTTCAACATCTTCCTTTGTGACTTGGAAATTGTCACAATTGCGAATTGCAGATTCAAGAAGGATTCTGATTGAATAGGGAAGCTTATCTGTTGCAGTTATAAACATACATACACCAAAACATCACATTCAGTGAGGCATATAGAATGTGGAAATGCTATTTTCATGAAAGATGACTTTCAGAAAAATCTTAGTCAATTTAGCTATGAAACTAAAGCTTCTCAGATACATGTAAAGTCTAATGACGAACATATCAACAAAACATCCCCCTCAAGTGATAAAAAAAGTGGTAGGAAAACAAAAACCAGCTGACAATGACATGATACACAACAGGGCGACCTGTTCACAACATAGTGGGGTCTTACTACATACAAGGCAGAGCTGAGAGGATACTCATATGAAGTAAGTGTAACTGCATTTTATGTAAACTGTAGAACTTACCAATCCTTGGATCATTTAGAGCAGGCAGACTGTAAAACTTCCCAAACTCGCCACCACCTGGCTTGGGGAGAGTTGTGAAAATTCCTTTGAATGGATGTTCTGACGCTGAAATTCAAAAAGATAAAGAAAAGAATATTGACTATGTATGATCTGATGCTGTAATTCCAAACTATGATGAAGTGTTTAATTGAATTTTGATTGCAGAAAGATCAAGAAATAAAATGCTAAGTTATCACTGCAAGACAAGCTGCACAGTGTTCTTATTGGAACTTAAAAATATGATTTAAAATGACATAAGATACATAAATATCTACAAGAAATCCATAATTTCGAGTAAAACAATTAGAAATCTTTGTTAAAGCTGTAGTGTAAGTTAACATGCGTAGCCTATACTTGTCTATCTTTCTTTGAATAAACGTAATCAAAGGTCAATTCAGCTTCCAGGTTAAAGGAATATAATTGTACTTTACAGTTCTTCCAAAGACGGAAAACAAATTTATTCTCCTAATACTGATTCTGCCTAATCAATCCATACACCACAATCATTTCAAACGGCCATAAATAGCATTGTCAAAAATTAATTATTAATATACAGATTCTACAGACCCACGGCGACATTAACAACTCCACAATTATAGGAAATGAATATCACTATACCCATAGTAGCCATCTGTCGCTGGAATTGTTCAACAGCAGGAGCAACAGCTCTGATCTGGGATCGTAAACTAACAGAAGAGCGCCAATCAACACCGTGGCTCCAGCGAGGGACAGAAGAGCGGGTGGATCGAACGGCAGCTGAAAAGCTTAGAGATCGGCTCTGGTTTCCGAAAGGCAACGGACTATGAGGAGCGCATTTAGGCAGAGTGGAAGTCCGAGAAAGAGAAGATGAAAGCCTAGCCCTAGACGCTCTGATGAGCGCAGCGGCTGAGGAAGAACCTGTTATATACATGACGAAATTCACATCAACAAATCAACACAAATGGAATGAAGATAAGTATTATGATGATGATGATGACGATCACGCAGAAAGAGAGAGAAGAGATGGGCAAGGGGAGAGATAAGAGAGCTAACAACTACTGTTCATGGCCGTTTGGAATTTGATGATTAAAGAATAAGAAAGAGAGAGGCGTGTGGTGAGCAACGGAGACTTAGGGCTGCGTGCCGCGCTCTCAGACCAGGAACTATCTCTGGGTAGAAACAATCCACCCAATCGGAGTCCACCACGTCATCACTTCGGAGAGAGCTGAGTGCAACGTTCCGTAGGGGATTATCTTCGAAGTTTCAAAAGTAGATCGCGTTTCCTTTTACTGGCAGGAACGGACACTAGCTGCAGCTGACACTTGTGTAATTACATCTGGCAACCAGTGGTGTTACGCCACGTGGTAATGAGATTCTTATTGGCTTTTAATTTTGTTTTACGAATGCGGCCGCGGCCGCGGCCAAGGCCAAGGGTTAGATAACGTAAAAAAAGGCGGGCGACTCTTGGCATCGTTGAAGAAAAATATATAAAAGTCAAAACGACAGTGTTGCGATTATGGTTGGCCATTTTGGAAATTGGCGGGCTGTGGATAGTGTAAAAGGAAGCAGAGGGCCCACTAAATTGAAGGGATTTGAATAAAATTATCTTTATAAAAGTGGGGCTCAATGGTTGAGATTCGCGGGCTTGATTGGTTTGGTATAGTTTATTTCCTACCTTGATATTCTACCTAACTGGCTAGCTTTGAATAAATTGGCCTATTCGACTTTTTATTCTATTGTACCAAAATTGAAGTGCCCTTTCGCCACTGTAGTCGGGTTAATTTCTTGGTAGGAAGACTATCACCGGTTTTGTAAGGGCATTTAAATAACAAACTATCATAGTTATAAAATTTAATAGAATTGTAATATTACGACTTGCCTGTATTAAGTCAACATCAAGGTGAAGATCAAGGTGACTGATGAAACAATTTAATGACATGTACTTTGGTTCTATTGCACACAGAAACAGAAACGTGAGATTTGTTTAATATTGCTTTTTAAATTGTTGTTCAATAAGTTCTCATAAATTTTTAAAAAATAACTTAATTTGATTTTAAATAACACATTCTGATCCTTCGTACAATTCAATTACGAACTATATGACTTTTTTTCTTCCAAAATCAATTCTAGTGCTTATAGGAAAAGTTTGAAAATGAAGATTTTCATTAAAAAAAACCAGTTTGGAAAAACACAATCAAACTGACCCGTGATTTTGTTGGTGCTTTGATGTGATTGAGCAACCTTAACAACTTCGTGAAATTCCCGGTGCTTTGCGTCGAAAAGAATATCATTACACCTTTTAATTTAATATTCAAATGAATACCAGCATTTTAATAATTTGTTTATTAATTAATTTAGTATACTTTAAGAATTATATATATTACAAACCACAAGAAAGTAACTATAGAATTATTCGGAATCATTGATGGAGGAAATGATTTTTCAACAACACACTTTTTGACATGTATATATATTTTTGGTTCCATTCCCCCCAACACACGTCTAAATGTTCGTTTGGACCATTATATAACTTATCACTATAGTGAAGGTTTCATTCTAAAACATAACAGTTCCAAAAAAACAGATACCTCTTATAGAAAACCATAAGCACATTTCAATAAGTGCAATTCTTACCAGCTATAAATGAAACTGGAACATTTGAAATTCAAACATGTATAATGAACTAAAAGTAATCAACTACTGCAAAATTAGTTCACATCTTCCCAGATAGAGGGAAAAGAGAAAACATAGGCCCTATTTGGAAACCCCACTTTCAATAGAATTCGATTCTTTTTAAATTTTTTTTGTTAAATTCCTTGTTTGAAACTACATAAAGGTAAAAGAAATGAAATGCTTTAAAATCCGGGCTTATTGTAATACAAATCTTCCAAAAAACTACAGAATTCATTTGGGCTAAGCCTTCTTAACAGTTATTCACCTTTGTCATTTTATCTAAACCTAATCATCTCTAAATTTCACTATTACAGTCCCTTCCTCCATCTTACGATCCACAAGTTCTTAACAATACTTGAACTCTGCCGCCGGCTATCATCACTAACATCGCTCAAACTTTGCTGCTGGCCGCCATCACTTGAAATCCAACCGCCGACCTCCGTCACTTGATTTATATTTTCTCGATTTCAGGTTATCATCGTTTCCCCTTCATCAAATTATAAGCTCGATTATTTTCTTACAATAAGTAATAACAAAAACACATAAATTTCTTACAATAAGCCAATCTCATGCTTGTTGCCTTACACTGACCTGAGGTCACTCTTTAGAATAGTATATAGCAGATGGTGGTGATTAATGGCAATACATATTGTTCACTAGCTCTATAAACCCTTAAGTAAGGCAATTTGCTATAGGAAAGCTCTTTTGAGTTTTTCAAGTAGTGAAGCATTACCTGCCATTCTACTGTGAATTTATTTATAATATTGGTTTTTAATTTGAAATATGATGTGCTTGTCTGGACATTACATCAATTCCTTGCTAATGAAAGGTGGGAATTATTATGTTTAACATCTTAAGAACCTGAAGTTTTTGTTAATTTTACGGTTTAAACCATTATTCATGATCTTTAGTTTACTCTTGTGCTCTTCTGTTTCTATTCTCCATAACTTTGCTTTCTTGATACCAACTAACTGGTTGTGTTATTGGTAATTATAATCATATGTTGTTTGCCACTTTAAAATGTCCTTTTTGCACTTTTTACAAGTAAAATCATGAATTGACTAGATTTTTTGAGTGCTATCTGACCTGTCATGATTGAATCTTTGATTAAATTCAGGATGGAATTTCAGTTCCATTTAGTATATTTTTTATTTATTGGTTTAAAAATTCTGGATCAAATTTTGGTTGAACTTGATGCACCCCTTGGAATGTATACACTTGATGCGGTATAGTCTGACTTTCTGAGAATAGTTATGCAAGTTAGGTGTAATACAATCTCTTGTGATATAATATGTTTTCATTATTTGTAGGCAAAATGACTAATATTGATACAAATTCTATTCTTGGGTTGGTAGCCTATGTGGGCTATTGAGTATTTTTATCTCGATTTATTCAACATAAAGCCCACTCAAACTCTATAAATAAAAGTCAGAGAGAAGAAGTACGTATGGAGTTCATGAAAGCTTTAAACACAAATGCACATTCACGTAGTCTCTTATGAATGGATCCTCGTACTTTCCAACAATTTATCTAAATTCTTCTAGGAATGAGACTTTTGAGGGATAATCAATATATTGTTGTTGAAGAACAAGTAGCAAAATTTATTCATATCTTAGCAAGTGATGATCGTAACCGAAATATGAGTTTTTATTTTTGTCGGTCTTGAGAAACAGTTAGTTGTTATTTTCATCAAGTTCTTAAAGTAGTCATATCTCTTGAAGATGTGTTTTTAGTTCAACCATATGGCTCCACAACTCCTCCCGAAATATATATGATCAAATTTTTACCCTTATTTTAAGGTAGAGTTCAATTTGACTAACTGAACGTGTTTTTCTTATTAAGCCTAATAGTTTTGTTAACAAGCTTTGATTTTCATAGAATTGTGTTGGTATTATTGATGGGACACATGTGCATGTAAAAGTTCCAAGAGAGTATTTCAAGTTATAGAGGAAGAAAACAATATCCTTTTATGAATGTGTTGGTTGCTTGTACATTTGACTTGAGGTTCACTTATGTATTACCTGGATGAGAAGGTTCTGCTTCAAACTCTAGAATATTAGAAAGTTCCTTGAGTAGAGAGGAAAAATTAATAGTTCCTTCTGGCAATTTTATTACTCTTAAACAGAGTTGTTTATTTTTCCAACGTACTGTCATCTAACTATGATGAATTCTTAGGTAAATTCTACTTAGTCGATGTGGGATGTATGATGAGATCGGGTTTTATTGCTCCATAAAAAGGAATCCGTTATTATTTAAAAGAGTATACTCATCATTCTCCCCAAAAATTAAAAGAGTTATTCAACTTAAGACATTCATCTTTGCAAAATGCAAAGATGAATGTCTTTTGGTGTAGTGAAGAAGTGATTTTTTATTATAGCTAGTGGGACTAAGTCTCACTATGATGTGGATACAGTGTCAAAAATAGTTATAGCATGTTGTATCATTCATAATATTTAATGGGGTAGATTCTGATGACGACTTGATTGCAGAAGTTGATAGAGAGATCATGCAAGGAGATTATGAAAACAACGGAGAAAGTGTTTCCAGAATTGAAGATGGTGGGAAAGGAGAACAAATTAAAAATATGATAGTAACGAAAATGTGGCGAGGTTACAATACTTATCTTTGAATTGTTGTTGCATTTTTTTAGACTAAATATGTTCTAGTTTGTACTATTTTACCTTTAGTTAATGCAATCTCGTTGTATTTTGTAATTTGTTCTTCTTATTGATTTATAAATATGCTAATTACTAAATGTGCAAATTTGGTTATGCAATAGTTTTCTATTCATTTCTTGTCCTGGTGATTGGTTTTAGTTTCATTGAAATTCACAATCTTGACATTTGACACCTACTGTGAAAGTTATATCTATAGCATTTTAGTTACAAGTGGAGCAAAAGTGGGGGCCTACAAGTGACTATTTAACTCAGATGGTCGAGTACTTGCTATGAGTTTAACCTGTTATTATTTTTATTAATGTTTTTGTATACTTCATTTTTTATCTCTGGGTTGCTGTTGCAGATAATTATCATTATTCCACTTAAATTACAAGGACAACTTGCCGGTTTCATTGTTGATGAAGTTCATTGTGTGACGTATGACTAAAACTTTAGATTGCCATGTTGGATATTATGGGCAACAGACTCTTGTAGTCCACACCTTTGAATTGAGGCAGACCTGATTCTGCATCTTTCATGCATTTATCACTAATATTAAAATAGATATAAGAATACTATGATCATTTCATGTAAAAAATATTTTAAATTTAGATTATTATATTCTGATTTTTGTCATAGATACTTTTTAGAAGTTTTTTGGACCAAGCATAGAAAGATATGTAAATGATCATACTTTTATGCGTATTTGAACAAAGGTCATACTTTTATGCGTATTTGAACAAAGGTTTCACTATAATTGTTATTATCCTTAACAAACCAAAAGTTTTCAGGACATGTTATAAGAATACAATGCTATCGTTGTTGACCAGATTATCTTTGTATACCCTCCATACTTGTAGGTGTTAGTATTTTAGTGTAATTGGATCTACTGGTTTGACCAATGTGATCGTGACGTTTCATCAAATAAGTTGGGAGGGTGCGGAGTGCACACTTGTTCGGGTACGGTTACGATTTGAGGGTCCGGGGGCAGCGCCCCTAGGTACAATGTTTAAGGGGCGGCAGCCCCTGGCGGGGTTCGAGGGCAGCGCCCCTGGCTGGGGTCGAGTTTGTCAGTTGGACACAACTGAAACCCGAAAAAACATGTCCCTTAGACATGGCAGCTACCCGAAACAACATGTCTAATGACATTTTGGTTATTTATTTCACCAAAAACGAAATTGGCAATTACAGAGAAAAATTCGGCTGTATTTTTAACAACAAACATCAAATTCTAGTTCTTGATATATTTTCTGATTTTATCCGATTGAAAGTTTGGTGAACCATCAAAAAAAATTTCAATCTGAAAACTTTTTTACGATTTCAGAAATTTCTCAGAAATTTACCAGATTCCAACAGTAGGTGCATGGGACCTTAACATCTTTTATTATTCAGATTCAGATAAATAAATTAACTATTTTCAACTACTACTTTCCCTTGCTTGTCCTTTTGATTCCTTTGGCATTATGTTAAGTTTATTAGCTATTGGAATTATGCTTGCAAAAATTGTTTACCTGTATTTATTTAGTTGTGATGTTTGAATTTCATAATCTTGTCGCACTTGAACATGAACAAGCTATAACGGTCATGGAAAAGAAAGTAGAAGTGAAAGCACATGCAACAAATAAAGGGATGGTGACGAAACATATATCTAATGGACTGATGAGATTGATGTATGATGTTTGAGCTATTAAAGAAGCAGAAGATGAAAGGGTAAACAAATGATAAAAGTTTCTCAAATAATGTATACATAGAGGTGGCATAGGAGCTAAAAAAGAAATTCGATGGTCCTATTTCACTTTCCAAAATTGTCAATCATTTGAAGATGCGTAAAGAACAAATGTACATAGCCCTTGATGCTCTTAACAAAGGTGGAATTGGATGGAATAATCTAACCAAAAAGATTGAAGCCGAACCAGAAGTTTGGAATGAGGTAATAAAAGTATGTAGCTTTATATGGTGTTTGATCTAGAAATTGATCAGACTTTATTTTTTATATGGTGTTTGAATATGGTTATTGTATTTACTTCAGGTTCTAGAGTATTCCATAGTGACTCATGTTTATCAGGTACATTATTATTGACAACCACACCTACAATCATTATGAACACTCTTTTTTTATGAAAGTAAAGTAATAGGTTTGTAATTTTCTGCAGTCATATTTTGCTTATTTATTTTACCTTACTTTTTTTTCTTCACATGTAAATTATCTTGTAGACTCATATTGGTATATATGCTTTACCCTTTAGGTTATATTTAATTCAGCATGTAAAATATAACATTTTTGTAGGGGCAATACTGTAATTTTTACATTTAAAAATAATCAAAAGGCAAAAAGTACGCTCTCAACATTTTTGTAGGCAATACTGTAATTTTTGAATTTAGAAATTACAGTAAAATACTCAAAGGCAAAAAGTTTCTGCATTTAGAAATATTCTGAGATGTATCCGCAAAAGATAGAGCCACTGGAAACAAAGTTTTCAATGCAAGAGATAGGGTAAAGATGTGAAGAGAGAATAATAGTTAAAACTTTTATGATATGAATGAGGAAATCATTGAAAAGTATTTTGATTTAGATTCAGAGAACTTTGAAGGTGGAGATAGGAATCATTCTTCTCATTCAACATCATCTTCAAAAGGTAAAAAAAGAAAAGCTTCATCTATTAATTCAGCTGGTCATGAAGACATGCAAGAAACTAGCAGTTCAATGAAAGAGATAACTCAAGCTATAATGAGCACCAACTGATGTGAACGGAGTGAGCAAGAAATGTTTGAGGCCCTGAAGAAGTTGGGATTAGAGGGTACCATGCTTTTGGATGTTGTGGATTGGCTTGTAAAGCATACCAATCTTATTGGAACTTTTTTTGCATGCCCAGAATATTTACAAATGAAGTGGTTACAATAAAAAATGAGATTTCGAAGTAAAAAATTCAAATTACGAAGTACTTTTGATATTTCCTAGATTTGTGTTCACAATATATACGAGAAATTATTATAGAAATGATAGATATAAATAAGGATAAATTAGTTACTACTATAACTAATATTCCTGTTAGAAATTTATACTAGTTGGGATACTTAGCCATTTTAGGATTAGACTATCTTATACATGATAATAGAATGGCAATAATAACCAAAGACTACATAAGTTTTAGTTTCAATACTTTTTCTATACCAATTGCCACTAAAACTTTTTCTCAAGGGGATGAGAGGCAAGAGATACAGAAACAAAACCAAATAGACTATTTAGAAGAAGATACATAATTTCATATAATAGAATCTGATTACATATACTCCAACCAATTAAATAATATAATTTTAGACGATGATATTTTGCAATATCAATCTAGACTTGAAAAATTAGAAATAATAGGAGAAAACCCTCAGAAATACTGGAATAGAAATCCAACAGAATACAAGTTAGAAATTATAAATCCTGATATAACTATAAGGGAAAAGGCAATACCTGCTAATAATCAAGAATTAGAATGGTATAAAGAAGCTCTAGAAGAATTAATAAAAAATAAATTTATTAGACGATCAGAATCAAGGTATAGATCACCTAGTTTCTTTGTTAATAATAATGTAGAAAAGAAACGAGGAAAGCCTGAAATGGTAATAAATTATAAGCAGTTAAATGATAATATTGAAGATAACGGATACGATATACCTAATAAAGAAATGCTTATAAATAAAATACAAGGATCGAAATTTATGAGTAAATTCGATCTTAAATCAGGATACTCTCAGATAAGAATGCATAAAGACTCTATAGAGTGGACTGCATTTATTTGTCCAAATCCCATAGGACATTGGGAATGGTTGGTAATGCCATTAGGACTTAAATATGCTCCAGCAGTTTTTCAAAAAAGAATGGATAGAATTTTTGAAGACTATTCAGAATTTACTGCAGTATACACAGACGATATACTTATTTTTAGTAAAACAGCTAAAGACCATAATAGACACCTTAGACAAGTTTTTAAGAAATTTGAAGAGAACGGTCTGATAATATCAAAGAAAAAGATAGAACTGGGAAAAACTAAGATAAATTTCTTAGGAGTTATAATTGGAGATGGACAAATAGAATTACAACCACATATAACTAATAAGATTTTAGATTTCCCAGAGACTATAAAAGAAAAGAAACAATTACAACAAATACTAGGTTCGTTGAATTATGCCAGACCTTTTATAAAAGACTTATCCAAATACATAAAACCATTATACTTAAAAACGGGTAAAGAAGTATTTGAGAAATTAAATTATAAAGACCATGAAATAATCAGAAGTATAAAAGAAAAGGTGAAAAATTTACCTAAACTAGAAATTCCTTTAGATACTGATTATTTAATAATAGAAACTGATGGATCAGCATCA
>CATIWQ010054707.1:0-11712 GCA_949673415.1 Euphorbia schlechtendalii | reverse complement strand
TTTTTATTTTTTTAAAAAAATTATTATGCTTTGAATATATATTTAAAAATTTAATATTTTTTTATTTATAAAAAACCTATTTTATTTTATTTTTTAAAAAATATTATTACTTTTATATTCATAGTTTAAAATTTGAAGTGAAATTTAAAATGTTAAGTTGGATAAAAAAAACTGTAACAAGTGAAATAAAATTTGAAGTGAAAAGTATTAAATGGGTTGAAGATGCTTCTGGAACATTCACAACCTACCCGAAAAATGTTAAGTTGTGAACTTGAAATGGGATAAAGAATGAGCAATTCGGGTAAAAGTCCGCCCCAACCAAAGCCTGATTCATTAAGCCCAGCCCAGCCATAAACCGATAGTTACTAACTAAGGATTGTGGATCAGAAAAAAGCCACGCTGCCAATCGAGCGAAACCGCCTTCTTCATAAGATTGAACGACCGTTGCAAAATCAGATCTACAAAAATGGCCAGCTTGAGAAGATCTTTGCTGCACGCCCGCCGCCTCGTCAATTCCTCCGCCGCATCCCTTCAGAGCCCGATCTCTTCTTTTTCTCCTATTTCTGCTGAATCCCCTTTCAGGTATCAGCCTAATTTTTCTTCTAATTCGATATCTTTATTTGATCAATCGATTTTACATATCTATATGTTTCTTTTAGGTTGCGATATGGATGGCTTTCACGTTATTCTTCTGTGAACGATAATCATATGGGATCATTAAATATGGACCTCTCCAATCAAGAGAGCAAAAGGCGTTTGTGTAACAGGTTTTCAATCTCTAATATTATTTTATTAGGTTTGGCAATTCGCTATGATTTTTGTTACATATTTACGCTCACAAGCTGAAAAAAATTTCTTCGTGTTTTTGAGAAAGGCTGCTGTATAGGAGCAGGCAGAGAGGGTTTTTGGAGCTGGATTTAGTACTGGGGAAATGGGTAGAAGAACATATTGATTCTATGGACGAGAATGGCATTAAATCTCTTGTCCAAGTTCTTGACATTGTAAGCTCTTATATGCATATATATTAAGCTATTAGATTTCCTTGGCTTTGTGTTTGATGAAGCGCTGCTCAATTTGCTACTTAGCTTTGGACTATATGTCATAAATACAATTTTTACATCTTCTGTTCAGTTATTTTCTTGTTCAAGCTGTGACTACCAATATTTCAAAGCGATTTAGTGCCTCAAAGTTGTGGTTGTACTTGTACAGTTTTTTGCCGTCTGTTCCAGTGTAATTCCTGGCCACCTTATACATGACACCTTAGATCATACTTTATCTTTCTTCCCGCTTGAGGCCACAAAGATAAGTTTGGTGTTCAAATTATATGGGATGTGTTACATTTCAAATTCCTGGATTAAGACATTACAATTTATCTCACTGGCTTGATTGCGGCGTCAAGTTTTCTTTTGCTATCTAACAATCTCGTTATACAAGAAAATCTTAGCCTTCAATGCTTAAGCTGTGCTCTACTCGATGGCACTTGAATTTTCAGTTGTCAGGTGATTTATATGCAAAGGTGTGGTAATTATTACAGCAATGAACCAATGACAATATTCTACATTATATGTATGGAATTGATAAGGAAATCACTTGACATGTCAATCTGTCCCTTGAAATAAGGTTCTCATTGAGGTGTGACATGGGACAAAAAATTGGCTTTTGTAAAATAGTAAACGATATTTTATTGTGGAAGAATTTCGTCACTTTGTCTTTATTTTCCAACTCTTTACATAAATGTTGTGCTATGCAGGAAAATCCAGATCTTTGGAAGTGGTTAACTGGTCAAGATCAACCTCCAGATGATGTGAATAGCAATCCTGTGAGATGGCACAAGATTTAGGCGTTTTCCCTTGGATTTTGATCTTTTTCCCACCTGTGAAATTAAACAACCTTTTGTATTGCAGGTATTTTCAGCGGTTCGTGATAAGATCATGAACAAACTCAGCAGCTATGCTGCTCCCGAGACACGTTCAGTACCTGGGCAGCCGTGGGTAAGAGGATGGGATGATATCAAGAAATATCCTGGCAATCCTGTCGCTGGCAACCAGTAGTTTTGAGACAGCTGGAATATTTGTGGGTTGATTGGTTATATGTAACTTTTGAAGATAAATGATATAATGATGGAATATGTTATTTCCAGCTTGTAATCACTGTAATATGAATAAGCCACTGGCAGCCAGGCTCTCTAATATAGTAAATACACAAAAATGTTAAGTACATGTTTGAGTATGTTTTATGCACTTTGCTGAATCCATTTGTTGTTCAATATATGACAAAATCTTTAACCCGAATTCCAAAAGTTGCCCTTCAATGATAAAGTTACATTTAAAATTGCATGTTTGTACTTTAATTCACTGAACTATTGTCATTTTGGCCCTTTAATTTTAAAAGTTTTAAATAATCTCTTAAACTTATTAAAAGAGTACAAATTATTAAAATCTGATTAGGGAGAGAAAAATTAGGAAAATAATATTTTTGAAAAGTCAAATCGGTTACAAATTTTCATGTGACATTGAAGGATAAATTAGTGCATCTTTTTTTACAAATTTAGGTGTTATTTGTAACTTTTAAAAATTTAGAAAGAAAATGACGTTGAAGTAAGCTTTCATGTGACGCTTGAAGATAAACTAGTGCATTTTTTCTAAATAATATTCTAATTTTCATTGTCATTGGCATAAAAGATTGCAAATTAAATTGATTGTGGGTCAAAGTACAAATACATATTTATGATGTCCTGAAATGAAAAGCAAAACAAATTTGATGAAAGGATAAAGCAATCGAAGTACTAACCAATCCAAAGAGAACAAGAGCAAAACATCAATGGCGTCTGGAATCAAACCCAATCATTTCTTCCCTCTAATAATTACCCTCTCAATCTCCTTCTGTATCAATACATTATCAACAGAATCAAAATCAGCAGACCCAAAGCCAACAGCATGGCCGCTTCAATTCCACTCGATACTCTTCATGAACAACACCGCCGGCAATCTCCAAGTGGTGGACCTCTGGTACGACTGGCCCAACGGCCGAAATTTCAACATAATTCAAAACCAGCAAGGAAAACTCCTCTACGACCTAGAATGGGATAATGGAACGTCCTATTACTACACTCTGGATTCCAATCAAGAGTGCAGAACCATGAAGTTTCCTGTAGGAATTCTCCGGCCAAATTGGCTCGAAAATGCGACGTATTTAGGTCAGGAAAAAGTGGATGGTTTTCTGTGTAATGTGTGGGCGAAAGTGGATTTCATTCGTTACTATGAGGATGTTGTTACTAAGAGGCCAATTCACTGGGTCTTCTTTACAGGTATTGCATTGCAATTTGTGAAAATTTTGATTGAATTGGATTTAGGGTTAAATGCTGAAGTATGTGTGGTTTCTTTTGGTAGGGATGAAAGCTCATGTGATGACATTTGAGGTAGGGGCTGTGCTTGAAGATGAAAAATGGCAGGCTCCTGTTTATTGTTTTGAGGAGAAGAAGAACAATAATCAAATTCAGCCTGTGGCTGATGTTCAGTCTTCTTTGGGTTTCAAATTCATCAACACTGTTTGATTCAACTAAATGAATTTGCAGAGTTGTTTTGTCCATTTTTCACCTTCAGTTCTTGCTTAGCTTATCTATATTTCTAACTGCTTGCTTGACTTTGTGTATGATTTTATTGTTGTTGCTAGATAGATATGGTAATGATTTGTAGCTTTAGATTTCTCACAAGAAATTTTATCACTGTTGAATAAATTACTATTATTTTTTACATAAAATTTTTTTGAGAACTAACATCAGTTTTGTCTTCATAAGTAAGAGTCATGTGCATTACTAAAAGTAATAAAGTTTATATGAACAAAGTCAAAGCCACATGTATTAAATAACATCAATATTTTCTTTTGGTTATAATATTCAAAACACATGTTATTAAATATTTATTTACTAATTTTTGCAAGGAAAGCTGTGGAAAATAGAAATCTGCGGTTTTCCTTTCAGACTGGAAACTGGATAATATATCAGCGTTTTTACTCTTTAACTCCCGAGTTCAATCATTGTTTGTTAGCTGATGTTCTTGTTTTGTTCTATAAGGGGGATTTTTCAGTTACAATTGGGAAAAATTGACATTTTTCGATTGGTTTCTGAGTGGCGATTGCGTAAATACTAGAGCACGATTATTTTATGTGGTCTTCATAAATGTTTTCAAGTATATTGAATTCTGCAAGTTACCAGAATCTTGTAGGAAGTTTGCTACTAACCTATCTGGGTTTATAATAATTATGTGTGAAGTTGGTTGACAGGACATCTTATTTGTAAGTTATTAGCTCATTTGTTAAGTTCTTTTAAGTTTTGCTAGTTTATTGGATGCCTTCCTGCATTATTACTTTCAAAACTTGATAAATGTTTTTAGCCACTTCGTAACATGCACCATTATGGGCGATGGCATGGGTCCCAAAACAGCCGCGTAAAATTGAAAAATTGTCGATATTTATATATGTTTTTTCTTTATTGTCTCACTCTGGTGGCAAAGGGGTGAAGGAAAGAGACAAGTGACGTAATAATCAAAGAAATACAAGCAGCAAAAACATGTAATGCTCTTGGACAATAACTCATTCAGTTCCATAAAAGCTCAGAAGCAGGAATGTAGTCAAAGTTCAAAACACAAGTGTGAAAACTGTTACAGTGATTACAAGCAAAACAATAGTAATGAAAAAGTGTTCCTTAAAATAGAACACAATATGCTAGGTTGTAACAATAAAAAAAGAATGTTTCATTTCTAACCCTGAAAGCTGGCATTGAGGTAGAAGTAAAGACCAACAAGTGCAGCAACTCCAACAACGATAGCAATGGGCAATGCCCGCCTGCCAAATTAGTCGAAAACCCAGATATAATTTTGAGCAACTTAATGCCAAATAAACAAAGAAATGGGAGAGAAATGCAGACCCAATAGCTTCATCTTTCTGAATCTGTGCTTTGCGTTCTTTTCTAGTGGCAGTTGCATTTGCATTTTTATTCACAGCTGGCGCATATGGCCTGAATCTCCTTTTAGGGGCACCACATACTGCATCAATAACGTCACAACAGTCCACTTTCAAACCCCAACATAGCTAGTATCAAACACAAGAGTGTAATAAACTAAGGGAATTGCTATAATGCAAAAAAAAAAAAAAAAAAGACTAAACTACCGTATCCCGCAATTAGCGCCCAACTAATTGATTTGGATGGGTGTTCGTCGCGAATATCAGAGCATTCGCGACGAATGCTGAGTTTGGTTGTCGCGAATGCTCGATCCTAAAAAATTGTGTTCACGTTTTGTTGTTACAGAAATTGAGTAAATAAAATTACCAGGGCAGAAGTACTTGTCAGGCTGTTTCTCAAAAGGGGTTCTCTCATTGTAAATATACCTGTAAATTAAAGAAGAACGGTGTGTTAAAACGCGTTAGCAAATGAAAGATAACAAGTAAATAATAGTAAGTGGAAGGAGAGAAAGAACCCGCAATCGCGACAGATGTAGGCTTGCTTGGAAGTGACACGCATGGAGAATTTAGGAGGAGAAGAAGAAGGAAGGAGAAGTCGGTGATTAGAA
Source organism: Euphorbia schlechtendalii (assembly GCA_949673415.1). Lineage (NCBI taxonomy): Eukaryota > Viridiplantae > Streptophyta > Magnoliopsida > Malpighiales > Euphorbiaceae > Euphorbia > Euphorbia schlechtendalii. Next base: position 6,145 of record CATIWQ010054707.1, on the reverse strand, counting down.
GCAAGTAAGAGATGAAGTGAAGGAGCAAAGTATGCTGATTTCAAAGCAAAACGATCGGACGGAGATCTGAGGCCGGCTGCATTTGATGATAGAAGGGGCGGGGCTTTAACTGCAGCTTCAATTCTTGTGGTGGGTATTTGATGAATGGCCATTTCTCCTTTTCACCAACCAAACTCAATTCTCTTCTCTGCTGAACAATACAGTAGAGAAGCAGAAGAGATAGAGGAGATAAGAGAGTGGTGAATAACAAAGAAGAGGCTAAATGGGCTTTTGCCACGTGGAAAGTGAAGCGTGGCTTTCATGTCTCCCACACAACACAGGCCTCTTCCCTGCTTTTCCTTCTCTTTTCTGTCTTTTTCCTCCCACTTTTTTTTCTAAATAACACACAACTATAGCAAAGGTTTGTTTTCTTTTTAACTTGTAGTTAGAAAATTAAATTCTTTTCTATTTCATTCATTTTGACATGAAAAATTACTATTTGCTCTATGATCCAAAGTGTTACAAATTTGAATGACTATGTACTATGTAGAATTTACCTAAATGCAAAGCTCAACCATAAATTCAGACAAGAAGGACAAGGAACCAGAATTTCAAGAACAAAATCATAAAACTATAAAACACATCAGTTTTACCATTAAATTTCCATTACTATATAGAAAATTACAAACCATAACCCCCAAAGCCTGCAAAAGCTACTTCACTACCCAACATAATGTATAAAATCAAGATTTACATATTCTCATAAATTCCATAGGTGGGGAAAAGAGCGCAACGCTAGAATTTCATCAAGAAATCTGTTTTTCTACCATGGTTTAAGATCACCAACAGGACCAGCAGTCCAGTTCAACACCTTCTCGCCTGGTCTCAAGTAAATACTCCTATCATGTGGCAATTTTCGCGCCAGTCCATTCAAAACCTGATGAAAAGCATCTCCCGGCTGAGCTGGTTGTGGGAAGAGCATCGCTTGTTTCATCGAAGGGTTGGCAAGCAATCTCTGTTTCCTCAGTATCACCTCAGTTGGAATCGAGGTAAGAATGGTGTCCAAGTTAGGCACATCTTTCTCGTCCACATAAACCCCGATTTCTTCCCACGGGATCGCGTCGGCAAAGGGCAAGACAATATCGTCCGCGATGATAACAGGAATGCAACCAAATATCACCGCCTCCACCAATCTTGGACTCCACGGGGCCCACCCTAGCGGACACAGACAAAACACAGCCCGTTGCATATCTTCGTAATACGTTGTTGGGTGATCTGTCGATATGTCGAAGAGTGGATTGTCTTTGAAATTCTCCCACACTGCTGCTCTTGCACCCCTGCATTAACAAGCAACTCAGTTATATGCTTTGCATTAAGTTTCTTCTAGACAAGTTTCATAAGTGCAATTCAAGAAATGGATTTGAGCCTTAAAATAGATTAGATATTTTGATACCTTGCATAATATCCTCCTTCTGGATCATTCCCCACATCGTAAAACAATCCTCGGAAGTAAACGAAGATGGATCTTGGGGTTTTCTCGGGAATCAAGTGGGCCTGCATTTTTTGCGGAGGGGCATATGGGGGAACCGTGATCGAGCCTTCTTTTAGGCAAACATGATTGCGCTGTCCAAAAGTTTGCACCAATGTAGCACGTTGAAGCATGTGAAGTATTCCTCTTTCGATGGCCTTCTCTTCCTACAGTATCACATGTATATAATGAACCATTGAAATGACAATTGAATTGAAGAACAAAGAAAAGAGAGAGAGAGAGATCTTAGAAAGATGATAAGAGCATCCCAAAGCACACTTCAAAAGAATAAACTGAAAATTAAACACAGCCAAAAATTCAAGGGTGATCCCTAATTTCAGGCAAAATAAAATAAAATTTAAGTTCTAGCTTTTAAAGATTGAATTGAATAACAATTATTATTTTATTACGTGCACACTTATTTATGTTGAGAAATATGCTGTTTAGTTTTCAAGATAAACAAATAACCATGTATTTCTAGTAAATAGTCTATTCATATAAAATTATAGGAATACAACTTCATAGAATTCAAAAAAAGAAATACATGTTCACTATCATAAGATTCTTAACAAAATATTGCTGTGTAATTTATTTAGGAATAAAAGGATCATGAATTTCACTTTTTCAAACAACATAAACATTAACGTTTTCTAGAATCAGTAAAATCTGATAAATATTGATACAGCTTCTCATCCAGGAAAAAATAACATAAAAATAAAGGATACTTTACCAGATAATGGAAGCAAGCTCCAAAGTCATGGGGCACTACAAAAAAGTGATCAGCTCCTTCAGTCCGATTCCAATACGGCCAGTTTGAAGAAATAAGCTGGATCGCACTTCTCATCATTCTCGGTGATTTAAAAGGTAAAGGAAGGCCATTTGGTGTCAAATCACAAGTGGTGTACACAGGGGTGTAGAACCAATCAGCCTCCTGAGGATTCAGGGTTCGAACAGGGCTTGACAAGAGAAACCGATGCATAAAGATCTCAGCAGCAAACATGTGGTTGAGGCATCTTGGATCTTTCTGTAGAATTTTTTTGTTGTATTTGCTAGGAAGTTCATAAACAAATACTTTTAATCTTCCCACAGGATTGTCTTCCAAAACATCACCAGCGCTACCTAATTCATGCAACAATATCTCACTCTAAGACTAGTACATGGTATTTTACAGAAAACCAGTCAGTTTTGAAACCTTAAGCCTTACTAGAAATACATTCACTGAATCACAGACTCAAATTTCTTGTTTTGACCATTACCAGATAAGATCATTACAGCTCAAATTTCCAGAGCAGTAATGAATATAAACTGTAGCATCGGCATACCACAGTTTTCTCATGCTTTGTATTTCCTCTTCTTAGTTTAGATAAAACTGAAAAAAAGCAATTAAGTAGGACAAACAGCAATTTATAGACTAAAATACGAAACCTTTAATTCTTACCATAGCACTTGTAAGTAGGGATGTCCAGTAAATTCCATTCCATACAGAAATCAAGTTGGTTCTACGATATTTAGTCATTCTACACAGATCAACTGAGTCCAAATTTGTGCAAGCTTTTTCCTCATTCTATTCTATATTATTCAGAATAAATAAATCTGAGATATTACATCAATAGAGTGATAAACTTCAAAAGCATCCCAGAATCTTCTACTCTTCCATGAATTATCCAAGTGACTAAGATAGCAGAGTATATACTATTTAGTCATGGGAAATACATGATAACAACAAATATCATCAAATAAAACCCTTATATGTTGATTTTTGATTTCCAATTTAATCTTGCAGAAGTCAAACTGAACAAGAATATCTATCCATCCACCTCATATCCAGCAATGAAATCGGGGCAAAACAGCAAAGAAAGCTACAGCATCAATCAACTTATCATCCTGCTATTGTAGTCATAAAGAAACTAAATGGAGGAAAAGGTTTCACAATACTTGCAGCCTACAAACTATTACTTAAGAGGATCAACAACTTAACTCTCTTTGCAACAGGCATAGAATAAACCATCAGCAAAAGCACATAATTGACTTGGAAATGGCTACTTTAGATCAGTAATTCAAATTTGAGAGATTAGTAATCTAAACGTAATGAAATTAAATAGTCAAATGGCAACCTCAAACAACAATGTCAATAGCACAGACGACAGTTAGACTAGAGTAAGACCATACAACACATACTAATATATCCAACTCTAAAGGATCCCAAAAATGCTTCCATGTCCAACAATTTTACCAGATTCAAGTGATCACAAACCCTAAAAATAAGAAATGAACTTTCATTTCCATCAATGCCAAAAACCAGATACAATGATTAACATATCCGTAAATTATATTATAAAACATAAAAGAGAGACAAGCCAATCAAACAAGGCAAATCTACCGCCAGATAGAGAGAAGAAAACACACCTGAAATTCTCTCAGTAGGTTGACTCCTGCCGAGCTTCAATGAAGTAACACTCGTTGCAAAGGCAGCAAGGCAGAGAATTCCAATTAAAGTCCACTTCCAAATCTCCATTTTGTTCACCATCTCAAATCAGAAACGAATGGAATCAAATCTCTGGGGGAAATTGCGAAGGGAGAGGAGTCTGGGCAACAAAAGGAGGAGGAAGAAGAAGAAGTTGAAATGTCACAAGGAGAAGTAGTTGCAGAGGTTTCTTGGAGAAGGAAGAAATGGGTTTCTTTCAAGAAATTGGAATGATAGAGAAGGCGAAGCAAGTATGGTTGAACCAACATATTCTATTCTTCAACCTGTTTTTTTTGCCATTACTAATTTTCTTTAAATGTAAAGTTTAATTTAATTAATATTGATTATTTATTAAATTAAAGTAATAATCTGCGAGTCTGATAGAAAGTCCACCTCATTACCAGATCCCAGCTTTGCATTCTTCTAACTTTCGTCAACCTTTTATTATTATTATTATTACTATTAATTGTCAAATTCATATTTCTTTATCATTCTCGATTTCTGCGAGTTTAATTCCTCCCTGAAATATGTAAATTTTGATTTTTTAAGAAAATTAGCTTGATTTGTAGTAATATCTATGTATAAATGTATGCATATACTATTTCAATTATGTAACGTATAAGTTGCTTTCTTTCTAATTACTGTATATTTAAAAATTTTGATACTTTATAACATTGATTTTTCTCCTTTTTAGAGAATATTCAATATTCTTTTACTCTCTCTTCAATTAAATTTAAAAAATTAATTACTAATTTCTCTTCCAAAAAATTACTATTTCCGTTCTATGATGATAATTGAACTTGAATTTTCAGTACTTCTTTTTGGCATAGTTTCTTTTTTCTTGTTTTCTATACTTCAATTTACTTCTTCAAAAGCACCATTTGTAGTTTGAAGTCTTCTTTAACTTTTTCTTCTCATTGTAGTTCTTGGTTTCTTGCTCTAATACCATGATAATCGAACTTGTGATTCTCATTATTTTGAACTAGTCATTATAATTGAAGTCACACTTATTTATACTGTATATGTAAATTGCTAGAGCTGAATATACATAACTTAGTTATTAAGCTCGACTTAATCTAGGTGACAATCAATGTATGAACCTCGCTAACAATCGATTGAATTAATTAGTGAGGGAATTTAATAGAAGCCTTGACTGGTCTTAGCTTATTTTTTAAAAAAATTTGTTTTATTGGACTTTCAATAATAATAAATAAAAATTTTTATTTATTGTCAACCCCACCCCAATATGTAAACTCTAGGATCCCAAGCTTCGACTAATGTAATGAAATAATAATGTTATTGCCAAGTTATAAAGAACATGCAGCTCAAATGTGGCAGCGTTGTACTTATATGTATGGATTAGAAATGGTACTGGTAATCTTTCCTTTAAACAAATATTGTATATTTGCTGAGAATTTGAGATATAAGAAAGAACTATTTTGCATGCTTATATAAAATCCATTTGACTAAATATATCAATGCCATGACAAATACTATCCCCTCGTTTTTCGTCAACATTTCGAAAGAATTAATTCAATTTACGTAGAAGAAAATTTTCTATGTAAAATTAAATGAATTTAATTCCTTTTTAAAGTAATATGTTTTCACATGTGCGTATTGTTAGTATTTTAGTGTAATTGGATCGACTAGTTTGATCAATGCGATTGTGACATCTCATCGAATAAGTCGGGAGAGCGTTGAGTGCACACTTGTTCGGGTTCTGTTACGATTTTGGGGATCCGGCTGCGGGGCCCAAGGGGCGTTAGCCCCTGGCGGGGTCCCAACTGAAACCTACGCATCCTTTGAAAAATTCATCAGAAAAATGAATTTTGAACCGAAACGGTATGTCTGTTAAACACAACTGAAATCCGAAAAAACATGTCTTTTAGATATGGCTGCTACCCGAAACAGCATGTATATTGATATTTTGGTTATTTATTTTACAAAATGAAACTGACAAACATATAGAAAAACTCGATTGTTTATTTACAGCAAATAAAATCTCATTCTTGACAAAAATTTCTGATTTTATCTGATTGAAAGTTTGGTGAACCGATCAAATAAATTTCAATCTAATAGCGTATTTGCGACTTCGGAAACATCCAAGAAATCCTCAAATTCCAACATGTACTAGCAAGAACCAACACCTAATTAACTAGTTAGACATGATTCAA
>CATIWQ010054701.1:0-10410 GCA_949673415.1 Euphorbia schlechtendalii | reverse complement strand
TATGTATGTATGTATGTATGTATGTGTGTGTGTGTGTGTGTGTGTGTGTGTGTGTGTGTGTGTGTGTGTGTATGTATGTATATATATGTATATATATGTATATATATGTATGTATGTATGTATGCATGTATGTATGTATGTATGTATGTATGTATGTATGTATGTATGTGTGTGTGTGTGTGTGTATATATAAATTAAAAAGAAAACATAAATAAATAGGGGTGGTCAAAGATGGCCTCGCTAGCCTGACTGTGAGGTCGGCTAGTTGCCTCGAGGCCAACTAGTGACTCGCTAGCACTTGCTAGCGAGGCAGCCATCTACTGCCTCACCAGGCTACTAGTGAAGCAGCTAGCCTTGCCAGGCAACTGGCTACCTTGCTAGCCTACCAATGAGGTCGGCGACAGCTAGCCCTTTTTCGCAATATATGGGGGGAAATTTCAGAAATAAACACGTAAAATAAATTTTTAACGTTTTCATGATGAAACGAGTAAACACGTAAAAAATATTTTTTTCTTGAGGAAATAATTCCAAATTTTTTTCATCTTTCTTTTTAAAATCCGTTGATTATATTCAAGTTCAAATAGGTTTGGTTTCCAAATTTGATTATTTTCAAATCAATTTTCTTTCATCTTTTTTCTCAAAAATCCCCATGTATTCTCAAACCCAAAACAAATTTAGAGTCTGAGTTTGATTATTGTTAGGGTAAAAGAACACTTCTTTTCAAACAAGACCAAACTAAAAACGAACGAGGAACGCTCCCAGGGAGCAAGCAAATACGTCTAAGTGGATTCATACTTAAATGGTAAGCCTGTTAGTTCCTAGAGTTGCTTGTTCTCATGATTTCTGTATATTATTTTATTCTATATGTTGACATACAATTAATTCTATGTCATTTTATTATTTATCATTTTTTGTATTTAATTATTTTATCATATTAACTTTCTTCCTTCGTTTTCGTTTCTTCATAATTTATTTAATTATGGAGATTCATGTAAGAATACCCAAAGAAGGGAATAAAAATTATTTCTGGATAAACAGTCGCATTTTTACCATGCGATTATTTTCACTTATTAAAAATGAGCAACTTATCTATAAACAAAATGAATTGTTTTCTTCCAAAATAAGAATATTTAATCTCTGATATTTTAATTAGGCCACACGGGCCTCCTGGAAATTAAATTGAGCTTATGTGTAAATATTCACATTGTGTTATATCTCACGTGCTAAGCTTTGTGGATGCATGTAGATTAGGTTAGATGTATGCATATGATTTTATTTTGCTTTGGGTATTGCAAATATTTTTACTAGAAATATAAGTAATAGATTAGGCGAGCAGTTACATCCCCCGAGGTTTTGTAATTTATTTCTCCATATATACTTACTACTTTATGTACGGATTTATTACTTTCTGCATGCGCTTTGTATCATATCATAAAATATGAAAATGACATTAGTTCGAATATGCACAATTAAATAATGTGGTAATCTGTAGATGTAATTTAATGTGATATAACAAAATTTAAGTAACTTATCCCAAACCCCAATCTCTATGTCTTAGTGGGCTGTCCCCCGGATGTTAAACCTCACAAGACTTTAATTCCTTCAAGAGCTAATCTAGGTGGCGACTCTACACTACGAGACATCGATTTTGGGTTTCAACCAATCTAAATCGATTTCGTTTTCTCTTTGAAACCTTTCGAGTCCTTGACCTGGTATTTTATTTTCACAAAACACCCCAGTGGATCGTGCCTCTCATCTTAGCACGGTCTCGGCCCATCGCATCCATGTCGTCCACTCACAACAGCTTTGTTGAGGATGTTTGCTAGTTGATCCTCTGATCTCATAAAGGGAAACTCAATTCTGCCATCTTCTAATATTTCTTTGATGAAGTGTCGATGTACTTCCACATGTTTGTTCCTATCATATTGCACAGGGTTTTCTAGGATACTGATTGCTGCTTTGTTATCACACATGAGTTTGCTTAGACTACAAGGTGGCATACCAATCTCTGTCGTCAACTTTCTAATCCATATTACCTTAGTTATCCCTTTGGCAATTCCTCAGAACTCTACTTTTATGCTCGATAGTACTACCACCTTTTGTTTCTTACTTCTCTAAGTCACTAGGTTTCCCTCGGCCATGCTGAAGTATCCTGTTGTTGACTTTTGATCATTCAGTTTACCTGCCCAATCTACGTCAATATATGCATCTATATATAAGTGTTTGCCTTTTAGATACCTTAGAATTTTCATGACGGCTTCCATATGTTCCTCTTATGTGTTGGTGCATAAAGTGACTTACAACCCTAACTACATAAGCTATGTCTGGTATGGTGTGAGATAAGTAGATCAGTTTTCCCACAAGTCATTGGAATCTGTCTTTTTCGATCTCCCTTGTACTTCCATTGAATCTCAGTCCATTATTCATCTACATCGGAGAGTCTATTCATTTATAATCTACCAACCCTGTTTCTGCAAGGAGGTCAAGAATGTACTTCTTTTAAGAGATGAACATCACTTTATCTAATCGCAATACTTTTATCCCCAAGAAGTATTTTAATCCTACCAGGTCTTTCGTTTCGATGTTAGTAAACAAATTTCTCCTCAAGTTTGTGATTACCTCAATATCACTCACTACCTATTATAATCATATCATCTACATAAATCATTAGGCAAGTGATCAATTCTCCTCTTTTTTCTAAACAAAGTGTGGTAAGAGTTGTTCTATTTTTACCCATATCGCTTCATCGCTATTGTAAATCTTCTGAACCATGCTCGTGGTAATTATTTTAGCCCATACACTGCCTTTTGAAGATTGCAAAAACTTCTTTATTCTTGAATTCATTAGTGAAACTTAGTGGTGGCTCCATCTAAACTCCTTCTTTTAGATCACCATGTAAGAATGCATTTTTTACGTCAAATTGATGTAGTGGCCAGTCCTTATTTGTTGCGAATTGAGAACATGACCTGAATTGTGTCGATCTTTACAATTGGAGAGAATGTTTCAGAATAATCCATCTCGTATGTCTATGTATACCCCTTTACTACAAGTTGAGCTTTATGTCATTCTATAGTACCATCGGCTTTGTACTTGATTGTGAAGACCCATGCATCCTACTGGTTTCTTTCCTAGTGGGAGTCTACATTTCTTACGTGTACCATTTTTATTTATTTCCCTCATTTCTTCATTCATATCCATTCTCCATTCTTTACTTTGATTAGCTTCGTGGGTAGTTGTTGAAATCTCGGTAGTATAAAGTGTCATAGTAAATGCCTTGGCTGCTTCTAAAAGACTCCCCCTGACTAAATTTCTCATAGGATATCTTATATATAAACCAAGGAATATGTTCTGGTGAAAATCTCATTGGAGGTACTCCACAATTATTCCTATGAGGCAATGAATATACTTCTCTTCTAGAAGGGTCAAGGTGAGTATTATCATCTAACTTAAATAAGGAGATAGGGTTTCGGGGTTCATTTACCTCTTGTTGGACATCATCAAAAGTTTGATCATTTGTGGATATGAGATTGTTGGTCTGTTCGTCGTTGACTAGTAAGTCTCAAAGTGGTGATCTTAGAATTGGAGTGATGGGTGGTTTGGTTGATGAACCTGGTTCGGTTGGATCCAATATAAATAATCAATTGAGTGAGCTAGAAGTGTTCTCTCCTTGGTCACAAGGTTGGTTAAGGTAATAAAATTCGGATTCAAGGAAGGTACTATCCTTCGTGACATACATTCGATGATGGGATGGCCTATAAAAATGATACCCTTTATGGTGAGGTGCATATCCAGGAAAGACACATTTGAGTTCATAGGGATCAAGTTTGGATCGGTCATGTTTTGGAATATGTACAAAAACAGAAACCAAATATTCTAAGCGAAAGTGTAAGGTCGGAAGGTATTTGTATTTAGGTTTCCAGAGTTTGGATAGGTGTTTTATGGTAAAGAATTTTCTTGTGGGTAATATATTATGGAGATATACAGATGTGCTGATAGCTTTTGGCCAAAAGGATTTGGAAATATTAAATTCAATCATTATGGCTCTTGTCATATCGAGGAGTATTCATTTTTTCTTTCGGCTACCCCATTTTGTTGAGGTGTATTTGTGCAGGTTATGTGGTGGATAAGGCCATTGGCGTGAAAAAAGTTTTTCATGTCATGGTTAACATATTCCCCACATTATGATATCGAAAAACCTGAATCTTTTTCTTAAATTGGGTTTTGACCATGTGAAAGAAATGAATAAATTTATCATCAACCTTGGATTTGTGTTTTAGAAGGTATTCTCAAGTCATTCAAGAATAATCATCATAAAATAACACAAAATACTAAAACCCAATAGATGGTGGTGCTAGGCCCCAGACACCTGAATGTATTAGAGAAAACATGTCCTTTACTCTGGTGTTATTTGAAACAAAAGTACTTTTGTGGCTTTTGGCTAAAAGATAAGCTTCACATTTAAAACGCATATTATTTTTGAAAATTGAGGGGAATAATAAACAAGGGTGACTAAGAGATGGATGATCTAGACATCGGTGCCATAACCATAGTTGAGTTTGATGTGTCCTTGAGAAAGTAGTTTAGTCCCTTGATGAGTTACTTCATCAACATAGTACATACCTCCTCTCTCAGTACCACACCCAATGATCTCCTTCGTAAGAATGTTCCGCAAAAGGCAAAAGTGAAGATAGATTAGGATAACACACCTGAGTTCTCGAGTTATGTGGATCAAAGATAAAAGTTTAAAAGATAGGGAGGAAACATAAAGGCATTTTTAAGGTAATTTAGGGAGAGAGAGTAATGGAGCCTTCCCCCTTAACTTCGGCTAAACCATTGTTTACGATTTCAATGTGGGTTCGAGAGGGAGATTTGGGTTCGACAAGGTCGGATAGATCATGGATCATGTTATCCGTAGCCCCACAATCTAATATCCATTTGGTTGAATAGGATTTTATTTGGTGGGTTTTATCTTTAGTGGTTAGGTTTAGTGGGCTCAGTTGGGTTAGTAATTGGTGGGTTTTGGTTGATTTATTTAGGCTCGATTGAGTAAAATATTTGTTAAGGGAAGGTTTGGGCATGGGTGCTCTTCATTTGGGTTATGTTGGATTAAAAAAACAGATTTATGTGGGATTATGTGGGTTTGGGCTTGGGCTTGTTGTGGTATAAAAGAGATGAGTGTTAGGTTTTGGATTGAATCATTTGAGTTGTACGGGTTTATCAAATCAATTTTCCTCTTTTCTCTCCCATTTTTAGGGTTTGCAATTGTACCACCGTCGCTTTCTATTCTACCATTATCGTGATGTTCACCGGAGTAGTTGGGTTCTCCATAACTGTGGCCTCCTCTGCCGATCCTGGTAGCCTCATGGTTACCGATGGTAGCATGGTTGTAATCTGTTCCGTATAAAACTCCAACGGCGACCTGAGCTTTGCCCCTTTTTTTATCTTTCCACCATGGCGTACAACTCACTAACTCGAAGCACTCCTCTTTTGTATTTTTATGTTGTTTGCAGTGAGTACAAAAGAGTTTTAACTTGTCCTCTCACTTTGATGATCTCCACCATCCTTCAATCGGTTTTGAGCGATCTAATGATGATGACTTCCATTGCATCTCAATGAGTTCCACGCGGTACCCCTTTCTAGTCTCGAATCAGTTTCTACTTCCTCTTAATTTGGTTGCTAAACTAGCTCTGATTTTCTTTTGGGTATAATTTCTCCACTATTTTTGCTATTCAAAATTTGTTTCCTTGTATTTTCTTTCCTTACCATCACATATGCTACCTATACTGATGGAAGGGGATCCTATTTGAGTATATCACATTTTACCAATTCATTTTGATCATCTAAGGTGGTGAGAAACTAGAATAATTTTTATTATACTATAATCTGGTTGTATTTTGATATATCAACAGGATCCTTCATTGGATTTGGTGATTTCGGTCTATTCTCATCCAAATACTCTGTAATTTGTTCCATATTTTCTCAAGGGATTTGATAAGTGTATATTTACACTTATTATCACATTAATTTTATACATTAAACACTATAGTTTTAGTCATTTTTATACTTCATATAAAAGATTTCACGTGGTATGTAGTTGTTTTTGATGCAAACGCAGATACTAGGTAAATATTGGGAGTCAAATGAGCTAAAGTGGAATTCTCTGAAAAAAGAGTGAAAAAGGTACAAAAGGATGTGTGGAACTTAAAGATTTTGTTTACGATCGAAGCTGTCAAAGATCGGTGAACTTACAAGAAGAATTCGGAGTAAAACTCAATTCACGGTCGCAATAATCATTCACGGTCGCGACTTGTTTACTTTAGAAATAGAAGATTGCCAATCAAAGATTCACGATTGCAACATGTGTATCATGGTCGCAACATGGATGGTTTTCTGATATTATCTTTTTAACTAACAACTGCTAGATAAGCATGATCAACCACCATCAACTACCAACTAACAGACACCTATCAGGAGTCAACCAATCATGAAAAGGTGCTTATCCATTATGGATTATATCAAAGCTTCTCAACCAATCACAATGAAGAGATGTAATCTTTCACCAATGGACACAACCCTTCATTTGGATAGATACAACCCTTCAAACTCTATGAATAGGGTTCTAATCCTCTTCAATTTTGTGCACCACCAGAGAGGAAACTATTAGAGTGTAATTAGAGAGATATAGTGCGTATAGATAGAGATTTCGCTATGTTCTTAAGTGTTAGCGAGAAAATGTTTAAGTGATTCGAATCCTTGTTTCGTTGACTAGATTTCTCTATATTCTCGAGCGATTGTTGTATAAGTGTACTTGCAAATCACTTATCAATAAAAGTTTTCATTCTTCAATATTCGTTTGTTCGATATTCACAAAGAATAGCATCCTAGAGGAGGTTTTGTACGGGCAGAGACCAAATTCAAAGCAGATGCAAGAATTGCGGGAATTGACGACTCCCATTAAAGAGTGGATACTGTTTGATCAACTTTAGCTTTCACTTGCATACCTTGCAACTTTGCTTTTCTTTCTACTTATACTTTCTATTTCGAAGTTTATGATATGTCTATATGTCATAATGAGTATTTCGTCAATGGATCTGTGATATAACGCTGTTTAGTGAGCAAACATTTTTTGAATGGTAACTTGCTAAATATGGCTATGTGAGAGCGACTCGTACTAAGCATAGTATTGACGTTGTCCAGGTTTATATAATAGTCTTATCTCATTTGCGCTAGGATTAGAAAAGTTATTTCATGTGTTGCTCTGCGGTGAACCATTGAACATCTGAGTGTGTTGAACCGGGTTTGTTAGATTAGTCTAGTGCGTCTTAACATCTTTGTTTAACTTGCATGTTTTCTCTGCTATACTTGTTCGTAGTGAAAATCTATGTATTTAGAGTCTCTCATCTATTACATTTATATTTACTCAACTTTTCATTCTGATCTTCCCTTTCCAAAAATCTCAAAACTATTTATATTTTCTTTTATTTTGTCTTTCCTTGTTGATCTTCAGAGCTAGTCCTTCCCTGTGGGATCGATATCTTTTAAAACTACATCGCGGCTGTATACTTGCAGTTATCATCATTTTTCTATGTAATAAGGGATATTGACAACACCTACATTTTTAGTGAACAAGTTTTTAGTATTATTATTGAGGATAAGTCTTACTAAACGATTATAGCCAAGTCTCACGAACATCTTTTTTGAACCATAAAGATATAAAACTTATTGGAAGAAAAGTGGTGAACAAGTTTTTGGTGCCGTTGTTGGTGAAGGCAGTCAAGTTTTGAAGATATTTTCCGGGGAAGGCAAGTAAGTTCTAAAGTTATTTGTTTCATTTTCTATACCATACAATTTTCTAAATTTCATTCTAGATGTGAAAAGATTATGAAATAATCATCTTTGGGGTGATTCATCATAATTTTTCATCTTAATTCTTGACAAATAAAAGATTCTCTTCCATTTTTCCTATTTGCGTTCGCAACTGTCTCTCATGCTCGTGAATTCCCCTACCAACTTTCTGTTTTCAAAATTCTGTTAATCACTCTCGCGACTTTGACTCACGATCGCGACGAGTTCGATAATTACAGCGGTTGAGTAGTTATCCAACAGTTATTCCACTAATCTCTATAAATTGATGTACGTCTGTTCATCAATAATATATTCCTTCAATCAGAATTCTTCCCTTTAGATAAAATCTTCTTCCAAATCAAATTTCCTTTCATTTCTTACAAAATTTCTTTCATCCAAATGGTTTATCCGACGAGAATTGGTGTTTTTCAACTAAAGAATATCCAGGAGTGGTACGAAGCGCCATTCCTAATCTATTCGGAGGAAGAGGGGGATCATTATGAAATGATCTGAGTTCCTGAATTCAAGAGTTCCTATACAATTCACAGGAACAGTCTTATTCATTTGGGTATATTTGATAGAGTTATGTACTGTCTCCGAGTACTTAATTTTATCATTTAATCCAGCTTGACCCTCAGAAATAGTGTGAGTGATTGCATGGAAATGCTGGTCACTGTGGCATGGAGAAATGATAGACAAAATTGTCTAATCTATTGCCACCATGGGAAAGAATACAAGATCACGAGAAAGGCTTTGGAGAAGTATTCGGGATTTCCGAAAGATTATTTCTATAAAATGCCTCTTAGTTGGAATTCTGTAGCAGCATGGAATTGTTTGACTGGCCAAACCGAATACGAACAAGAATTTGCCTTTAGCCGGTGGATTCGTTATCCTTGTTTATTGGCATTACACTTTTATTTAAGTGGTGCGCTGTTTGGTAGGTCTAATTTCGATATTGTCATTCCTGAAGAATTGTTTGTCTTAGAAGCAATTCTAGAGGGCACACCTGTTGATGTCTCTGGGATTATGATGGAGACGCTTATGTCTGTAGCACAAAATCCTAAATTGACTGAATATGGGTGTCGGACAATGGCAAATCTGTTGGGCCAAGTAGGGAGATTACCTTATTTTTCAGAAAATTTCAATAGTGAGGGCGTAATTCCAGAATTAACAATGGAAGTCTTCTTTGAGAAAAATTTCTTAATAAGGAACATTGGAGAAGATAGAATAACTTATGGTTGGAAACCATGGGAAGAAAGGGTGGAAGCAGATCGAGAGAGAGAAAGGGAAAATAGGCAAGGAGAAATCAGAAGAAATTCCAACCTCCATCAAAGATTAATTGATCTTATGGAAGGACAAGTTTCAATCCGTAGAAAAATTGAAGACATTCGTACTTTACTGATTGATGTTGAGCAAGATTTGAGGGAATCTTACTACGAAATTAATCGTATGATAGGATTGTTTCCCCTAGACTAAAATTTCATCTTTTCCTTCTTCATTTAGAATCTTGTATAGTTTTTTCTTTCAGTTTAGTTATGTGTTATGTGTTTTGTTTGTTTGTATGTGCTTTTATTGTTCATATGTAAATCTTTGTTTTTATAAATGAAAATTTGAACAACAAGATGTTGATGTTCAATTGCTATCTTCACCATGAATTCCCAAGGTATAATAGTAAATATTTATCATTTATATTTAACAAAGTTTGTTTGTGTTTGTGTTTTTAAGTTTTTATAGGTTTAAGTCTAAAAATTGAAGAATTTGGAGAATAAAGAGGCTCATGACCGTGACATATTTCACGCTCATGAAGACTGGGTAGAAAAACTTTCTATTTTTTCGTGAGGAGAGTCACGATCGCGACTGGCCTTCGCGATCGTGACACGGCAAATTTATAACCATTACAGATCACGAATTGACACGTGACAGATGGCTAAAACCGCCATTAACGGCTAGTTTTGTCCCCAAACGACTATAACCCCATTTATGACCAATTAGATTCCCCTAAAGCCTCTATAAATAGGTCCAAGTTGAACCCTAGCCACCACACCTTCTAAAAAGCCTTCAAATTTCTGAAATTTCTAATCTTCTATGATCAAGTATCAAAACCTTTTTCAATCCTTGATCTTCAAACCAACATGACTCGTGTGAAAAGAGCAGCCCGAAGGAGAAGTGCACAATCAATTCAAGAAGAATTTGGTTATCCATTCCCGTTGAGGACAAGAGAAGAAGGTAAGAGATTTCAGAAGCTAAGCAAATTAGATATCACCGGGATGATATTCCTCGATCTGGTTTTCTTGGAAACTCTTAATCTCCGAGAAGAGATGGAAGCCTAACTTTCCATCCTTGGCCTTTTGAAATTTGTGAATATGCGGTTCCCACAAAATCAAGATTGGATTCTCGAGTGTTTGGTAATGTTCGATTACGAAGATTCAAGGAAGAGGGTGATTCAATTTCGGAATCAAGGATGACATTACACTGTCACAAGAGAGATGATGGGTGATTGGTTCGGTTTTGAGATTGTCAACTCATCAAGCATGACGGATTCATTTCAACCTAATCGAGTTTGGG
>CATIWQ010054615.1:0-19927 GCA_949673415.1 Euphorbia schlechtendalii | reverse complement strand
TTTTTATCCGTATGAATCTTCTGCAAATTGAACTCTTTTTCTTCAATAGCAAGTTTGAGCCAATGATATCTTACATCGATATGTTTCGTCCGTGCATGATACATAGTGTTCTTGCTCAAGTCTAATGTACTTTGACTATCGCAATAAATTATGTATTCTTCTTGTTGCACACCCAATTCTCGAAAGAATCGCTTTAACCAAAGCATTTCCTTTCTTGCTTCTGTTGCTGTAACATACTCTACTTCAGTAGTTGATAATGAAATACATTTTTGTAATCACGACTGCCATGAAATAGCTCGCCCTGAGAATGTAAATAAGTAACTTGATGTAGATTTTCTTTCATCAAGATCACCGGCCATATCTACATCTGTGTAACCAATAAGTGTAAGCTTTCCATCTCTAAAAGTTAAACATAACTTTGAAGTTCCTCTAAGGTATCTAAAGATCCATTTTACAACTTCCCAATGTATCTTATGGGGACTTGAAAGAAAACGACTCACAATGCCAACTACATGAGCAATGTTAGGTCTCGTACATACCATTACATACATCAAACTCCCGACTGCTGAAGAATATAGAATATTTGACATATTTTCTTTATTTTTGTTTGTTGAGGGGTAGGATATTTTACTCAACTTGAAGTGAGCAGCAAGTGGAGTGCCAATTGGTTTGGCATTCTTCATATTGAACCTATCCAAAACTCGTTCAATATATCTTTCTTGCGATAGCCATATTTTGCAGGACTTTCAATCTCAGGTAATATCCGTTCCAAGAATTCTCCTTGCCGGTCCTAAATCCTTCATGTCAAACGCCTTAGACAAATCACACTTCAACTTGCTAATATTTTTTCATCTGGTCCAACGATCAACATATCATCAACATATAAGAGAAGGATGATAAATTTACCATCAGGAAACCTCAGGACATATACACATGGATCTGCCTCTGTCCTTTTGTAGCCTTGATTCACCATGAAAGAATCAAACTTTTTATGCCATTATCGCAGAGCTTCTTTTGATCCGTACAAACTTTTCTTCAAGCGACAAACCATGTCCTTCTTTCCCTTGACCTCGAAACTTTCTGGTTGTCCCATGTAAATTTCTTCTTTTAGATCTCCATCCAAGAATGAGGTCTTTACATCAAGCTGTTCTAGCTCAAGGTTCAAGTTGGCTACAAAACCTAGCACAACTCAAATTGAACTCATTTTCACAGCTGGTGAAAAAATCTCATCAAAGTCGATACCTTTCTTTTGAGTAAAGCCTTTGACGACCAATCGAGCTTTGTATCACACTGAGTTACCATTGTCTTTCTTTAACTTGTAAACCCATTTATTCTTGAGTGTTCTCTTCCCTGCTGGAAGTTTTACCAACTCACACGTGTCATTCTTCTTCAAAGAATTCATCTCTTCTTACATGGCCTTCATCCAATAATCTTTATCTCTACAAGATTGTACAACTTGGAAGCTTTCTAGCTCCCCCTCATCAATGACTAAGATATAATCAGAACTAGAGTACTTTGTAGATGGTTGGCATTCTCTAGTTGACCTCATCAACTGAGGTTCATCTTCTTCTTGTAGAATGGGGTTCTCTGGCTCCCCTTGATCAATACTTTCTTCATTTGTATCATCATCTACAATAGTTTGTTGATCCCCCACAACTAGCTCTTCTTCTCCTTCGGATTCTAATTGTTGCATTCTTCTTTCTGTGGAATCGTTTGATGAAATGCTCCATGATGTAATATCAGCAACATCAATATCGGTGGGTTTATCATCAATGATCTCATTCTCTTGAAATACTACATCTCGGCTTCGCACAATTTTCTTTTTTACCGGATCCCATAGCTTGTAGCCAAACTCTTCATCTCCATAATTGATAAAAGTGCAAGGAATTGACTTGTCATCAAGCTTTTATCTCTTCTCCTTCATAACATGCATAAATTCCTTACAGCCAAATACCCTTAGGTGAGAGTATGAGATGTTTCTTCCTGTCTAGACCTTCTCTAGAATATCAAAATCCAAAGGTGCTGAAGGTAGTCGGTTGATCAGGTAGACAGCAGTATTGACAGCTTCTCCCTAAAATAACTTAGTAAGTTAGCCATTTTGAGCATGGATCTGGCTCTTTCAACAATGGTGAGACTCATTCATTCAGCGACTCCATTTTGTTGAGGTGTACTAGGAACTGTCTTTTCATGCCTGATACTATATTGATTGAAATAATCTCTAAACTCCTTAGAGATATATTCACCACCATTATCTGTGCGCAGACACTTCAACACCACTCCAGTCTCCCTTTCCACCATCGCATGAAATTGTTGAAAGTGCTTGAATACTTGATCCTTTGTGTGCAACAAATATATCCATGTCTTTCTTGAGAAATCATCGATGAAGGTAAAAAAATATCTCTTTCCTCCAATTGATTCTATTTCCATGGGACCACATACGTCAGAGTGTACCAACTCTAACTTGTTATCTTTCCTTCTAAAACTTTTATGAAAAGAAACACGATGTTGCTTCCCAAATAAATAGTGATCACAAGGGTTAATTTTACCTTTAGCTATTGGGATGAGGGACTTCTTAGCCAAAATATTCAACCCTTTCTCGCTAACATGCGCCAGCCGTCTATGCCACAAATTTTGTGAAGCTTCATCTCCAGCTGTATTAAGCTGCCCCGCACATATTACCACGTGCGTTTTGTATATTGAGCAACATAATTTTTCTTTTGCCACCACCAATGATCCTTTGATGAGTTTCCAACCTCCATCACCTGTATGATGGTGATAGCCTTCTTTGTCCAGTACACTAACAGACAATAGGTTTAACCGAAGATCGGGAATATGCCTCACATTTTTAAGTGTTAATGTACACCCGATGTTTGTCTTCGCGCAAATATCACCGACGCCTACCATTTGAGAAACACGATTACATCCCATTTTAACAGTGCCATAGTCGTCTGCTTTGTACGTGGAGAAGTATTCTCTTTTTGGAACACAATGGTATGAAGCACCAGAGTTAACTATTCACTCGATTTCTGCATCTCCAATATGACAACAATCTGCATCATGAGAGATTAAAGCCACCTCACCATCTTTTGTTGAGACTGTAGCAGATGTGTTTTTATCATTATCTTAGTTTCGAGTTGCATTCTCCTATTTAAAGAAATGACAATTTCTTTTGAGATAACCTTGCTTTCCGTAGTGATAACATGATACAACAAGAGTATCCCAGTTATCAGGTAGAGATCCCAACAGAAGGGATGCTTGCATCTCATCATAACTTTAAAGTCATTCAAGTGTTGTGTAATTGATCGTCCCTCCGATAATTTTAAGTTCATAACTTTACGAATCATGAAAAACTTTTGTTTGAGTATTTGTAGCCTCGTACATATCTCCTAGCTTCTTCCAGAGAACTTTGGGATCTGTTTCATTTCTCACATGGTTGTACAGGCTAGCATCTATCCATTGGCTTATTGTACCCAATGTCTGCTTCTTCAACTTTTTCCATTGTTCATCTTTTATTTCCTTTGGCTTGGCCTCATCACTTTCAATTGGATCATATAGATCTTTGCAATTGAGGTAGTCCTCCATTTTGGATTTCCACATCGAATAATTTGAATCCATCAATTTGATCATTGCACCATCATTAACCATGTCGAACTTTGAAATTGACAAACAATGTACTATTCATATGAATAGTAACTTTGAGTTACTATTTTACTATTTACTCAAATTACTCTTCTGCACTGGTTTTTTCGAACTGACTGCACCACCGAATTCGTCGTAATTTTCTCGTCAACGTGGTATATATATTTTTGAAATATATAACCACGACTTCTACAGATAAATCAGCCTTTTAGCTCTGATACCACTGTAAGGACTAATAACAATATTACGAGAAAAACTATAGCAGTGGAATATAAAAGGAACACAAGGATTTTTACATGGAAACCCCAATTGAAGTTAGGGAAAAATCACAGGATAAACTCCGATATTTTTCTTCCACTATAATAACAATAGCAAGTACAAAAGAGATTATTACAAAATAATATCTCTCAGGTGTTTCCAAAGAACCTCACTATTTTCATTTTTCCCGATTTTTTAGAAATCCCTTTTCTAAAAATCTCCACAGATATTGATATATCTGTGTTTTCTTTTCTTTGCTCTGCCTCTTAAATGAGGTAGAAACCTCTCTATTTATAGGCAGTTGAAGATGCGTAATACCTTCAATCACTCATTCAATTTCACCGATAATTGCCGACCCTTCTTGACTTCTTCCTTTTTTTCTTTTTATAATTATATATATAGTGGGTCCCACAAGTTGGAGGGGTACCACTCAATAATATATTTACACATATGAAGCTGCAATTTAGAGTTTATTATCCTCTGACATTTTTGGTGCTTGTATAAAATGATGCATCTTAAATCCCCTCAACTTGTCCCTAAGCTCCATATTCGCCCCTGAACTTTGAAGTGTTCTCAATGCCCCCTGAACTTGTCTAAACGTTCTCAATGCCCCCCTGAACTTGTCTAAACGTTCTCAATATCCCCCTGAACTTTGAAATATTCTCAATATCCTCCTGAACTTCTCTAAACGTTCTCAATTTCTCCCTGAACTTGTCTAAACCGCACTCCATCACCCCCTCTATCTGAAGAACGATTTAGGGATTTGGACTTTTGTAACGTCAGAATATTAACATTGGGATATCTATTTCTTTTTTAATTTTTTTTAAATAATTTTTTTTCATTAACGCGCTTATGTTTGTTGGTCCATTAACGCAACTTGCAACGTTGGATTGAGGGGGTGTTGGAGAACGTTTAGACAAATTCAGGGGGCATTGAGAACATTTCAAAGTTCAGGGGGAAATTGAGAACGTTTAGACAAATTCGGGGGGCATTGAGAATGTTTAGACAAGTTCAGGGGGAAATTGAGAACGTTTAGACAAGTTCGGGGGGGCATTGAGAACGTTTAGACAAGTTTAGGGGGAAATTGAGAACGTTTAGACAAGTTCAGGGGGCAATTGAGAACGTTTAGACAAGTTCAGGAGGACATTGAGAACACTTCAAAGTTCAGGGGGGAAGATGGAGTTTAGGAATAAATTGAGGGGTTTAAGATCCATTATGCCTATTGAGAATTAAAATCCTCCTGTATGCTAAATTGCTAATAATGCAGGTAGGGACAAACACACGCTGGTTAAGTAAAATTTCACAGTTCTACTGTTTAAATAAGAATCCAGATCTTAATTGTCAATAAAGAACTTCAGTGATTGGTCACTGTTTAGCCGCAAGATTTGATTGGCATATATGTTTAGAGTGATTGAACGAACAATCTATACAAGGTTGCAGGTGGCAAGTTTAATTAATGTTAGGCCTTGACTCACTATGCAGTATATGAAATGGAAAAATGTGGCGCATTGCAATTTGAAAATAGATTTAGTTACCTATAAATTCGAAATGGGATTTGGATTAGGTGAACTACACGTGGAAAACTACAGCACGTCACATTCAGGACATTTTCATAGTTGAAAATCTGCTACCTGTTACATATGCCTAGCTCTGACCAGTCTAATGCCTCATTTATTACATCTTCTTACATTCTAACCCAATCATATGGTTGGCCAGGGTTTGAACACGACCGCACTTGGCTTAATCTCATTGGATCAACAAAAGCAAGAACCAAATTCCACGCAGTAATTTAAGAGTTTGCAATGTACTCTAGTAATTTGTAATGCATGCATGGAAAGGGAATTTAAATAGGATAAGGATCACATAAGTGTCCTTCAATGAGCCTTTTTAGGTGGTCTTTATTTAAAGCTTTTGTGTTATTTGACCATGGGATACCCTTTCCTTTATTGGCTTTTTATCTTAATTTCTTCTTCTATCCATAAAGTTAAGAAATTTAGACATACAGTTCTAATTTGTCAAAGGTACATCAATATTTAATAAAATTACGTAAATTTAGCATGTGGGTATTTGAATTTCAGCCCAACACGTTACCTCGCAGATTGGAAAATCACCAGGTACTTGTGTTTTTGCATCATTTGGGACGTACATAATTCTCAAGCCATATATTAAATGTAATATAATATGCTTTTTTTGCATGATAACAGATACTTATAAAAAAAGAAGCATATGAGCCAAACAAAAGCATATATAAGGATAGATATGAAGGGTATACTAAGATGTGGATAATCATAAAAACTTTATGGTTGTATTCATATCTCATATATATACCTATCTAATTTGTCTCATTCTTTTTTAATTTTTTGTCCAGTTTGGGTGCTCAACAACTTCTTTGGCTTCATTGTATTGCGTGGGAGATCTCCCCATATTTTGGGAACTTTGTTTTCTTTTTGGGCTATCATTGTTAATTTAATTCCGTGCTCAATTTGATTGTCACTTGTTTTCACTATATTTGGGACAAGTTAAAAAAAAGAGGGAATTATGTAATTTATATATATACATACACACACCAATCCATAAATATGTGACTTTTGTGTAAATATTTTACCAAACGGTGGCCAATCTTAAACTTAAATATTAGTCATGCTAACTCGTTTTGTAGATTCTAATTATGCAAGGTAATATATAACGTTGTTGGAGTCTCATTTGAACTTAAATGTAATATTGAAACCAAAACCTTAATTAGCATATAAACGATATACTTATGAGTCATTCCGATTATGTACCAGTATCTCGAAAGTTTCATTATTGGATTCTATCTCCACACAAGAATAAATTTGTATGCAACAAGTTCAATAATATCAAGATATTTGATTAAGAATGTTCAAACACCTATATAAAAAAAATATTCATTAACATCTACACTCTTCAGTTCGAAATGTGGTTTTTAGTGTAGAAAACTGAAACTTTTTATTTCTTTTATTTGTTAAAAACATAATTTTAAAATAAGTAAAATTGGATTATTTCATTTCTGTGAGAAATTGAGTTTAGTCAAATAATAGCTAGCAAGTAGCTAGTTGCTTATTATGAATATTAATAATTGATTGATGGCTAATATGTTTAATTTAAATTTATGTATAAAAATCAATACCTGTATTTTTCATAAAAAAATGCTATAATTGATAAAATACTTCTTATTCTTCCTATTCTTGAAATGGGAAAATTAGAAATTTTTTTAAAAAAATTACTAGTAGAATACAGAATTAACCTGATAACAAAATCATAATATTATGCAGCTGAGAAAAGTATACTAGGAACATGGCGACAAATTCAAAGCGCGGCAGTTGTGTTTTACAGAGCATTTTTTGCGGTTCTGACTTTGAAATTTGGAGGTTAAATTACATGTTTTGAGAAATCATTATATAATATGCCAAATCAACGAAAATATGTTAAAGTAATATATTTTGAGGTCAAAATTAGTTAATTAGGTGATAAGGTTTGAGCTAGCTTAATTTTATTTTTCTAACTACAGTGAAAGATTGTGAGATGAGCTCTAGAACTACAATAGTCATGGACTTGGAAAGCATTCATAAAATGGACAAAGTTTTGGTAAATTTTGGTTAATATTTGTTTTTTTACAAAGTAATTAATATTTTTTTATCTTTCTATATTTTCGAAAAGCTCTTGATTATATGATTCTATGTATGTTTAGGATGGTCCAATACGGTTAGTGATAGTTCAATATTTTAAATATTAACTGTTGATGTATCTATTTGTCTATAATTTGTCCATTACTATTATAATTTGCTAATATAACTTAATAATGATAGTAAAAGTAAATTATTAGGTCGTATTCTACTAAATTTATAACAGTATATATATATATATATGTGTGTGTGTGTTAAAAATTAATTTAATTAACGGCAATTACAATAAATAAATAGAAGTTGTTGTTTTAGTTAAAATCTGGTAAGCAGGCGTGCAATGGATTTAGGTAGACGTTAGTGTCAAATAATCAAAACATTCGCCTACAAAACTGCTCCTAAATCAAATGTAGTTTGCGTCGCACGTGTGGTAAAAATTACATATTCTAACATTGACTGACCCCTACCTTACACATTGTCAAATGCTAATATTGACTATAATAAGCACGAAGTAGATAAGAAACAAAATAAATGTTGAATGTAATGGCTCATAATCTGTATAAACGGTGATTTTATCATTTAATATAATCCCAGCAATTAATTGCTTTGTTTACAATTATTCACTAACCTTAAAGACTTTTGAACTAATTATAATATTTATTAAAGATGTATAAAATCTTGAGTCCTTGAATTTGTCTCTAAACTTTATATTTCTCTCTGAACTTTCAAAAGTTTGAAATAACACTTGAATTTGCAAAAACTACACGAAAACCCTTTGATTAATTCGATTCTAAAAATGCTATTTTTTCTAATTTTTCTCAATCTAATCAGACTGACATGTGTTATTAGGGGAGATAAATCACTTTTTGTTCATTGAATGAAATTTAAGAACAAGTTTATGAGAAATTAGAATTTAAGAATAGATTCAAGGTTCCACATGTGTTAAATCTTTACTAAATAAAATAAGATGAATATGTGAGTTTACGTCACGGCATGCATCTATGTTTTTATGCCACGAGTGTTATTTAATTATGTTCAAAGAATATAAATCAATTAAATTATTAATTAGATTTTTTTCCCAACCACTAGCATAGCCTAGCAGTATAAAGTGTATGGTGAACGTGCAATATTACTATGGCATAATAATAATGTTTATATCTGAGTTATGCTATTGCAGAAAGTGAATTGAATAATTTAAACATCGTAAATAGTTATGGCTTGATTGATTGCTGTAGATCTCATGTTTTCAACTAGTCAATTTCAGTTTTTGTTCTTAAAATCCTAGGTTCAAATTACATCCGTGAGTGGAGATTTTTTAAGTGCACAATTGTAAATTATTATCAATTTTATTTAATTGTACGAATCTAGCAGAATAGGTTAGCGAGTTTGATGATATTCATTTAATTAATTAAATTTTTTCGTTGCTAACAAATTAATATATCTAACCTTCACAAGGATAAGACCAATATTACACCTAACAAAATTTATTTGAGGAGCCAATGTAGCTATCAAGGGCTAATTTGTTTTAGTTACTCAAGTTCTTTGTGATTACTAAGTCAATTAAAAATTGATCTTCATAAGGATAAGACCAATATGAGGAGCCAATGAAGTGTTATGTAATATTCTTTGTTTTTCTCTCCAATCGTTAAGGAATTTGCCGTTTTGTACCGTCTATTTTCTAAATTTTCCTCAATGCGATTCATATACACTCACATAATATTGTTGATCAACAATATGACTAACTATTAAGAAAATGGAGATTTTTTAAGTTAGGAGCCAATAAAATTGGGGTCCGTTCAGTTTAACTCTTACTGTTTAATGTTGATGATAATTGTTTTTGTTATATGTAGTTTTTATTCCCCAAACAATTAAAAATAATTTTTATGTATGGTAATCATACTCTTGAAAATTTGTTTGATGTAAAAACAAGCAACAAGTATGCATTCACTCAAATTAGCCAGGAATGGATAACTACAACCGCTGAGTATTTATTTAACAATGTACTCCAGTAATTTCTTTTTGTAGAAAAGTAATGCAACTTTTCCACGCTTTAAAATAATAAATTTGACAAATTAAGCTAATTGGGTGTTTAATTAGAATCTATTAATGCAGCCAACGCATCTTTTAGCAAGGAATGGATAACTACAACCGCATAAGCCATGACTTGATAACCTTAATATTGCAATTTATTTTATGTGAAAGTTTGATTATTAATTACCCATTAACAAAAACATTATTGGTAATCTTCAAACGAGACAATAATAAAAATGCTGTACAATGATTGACTAACAATAAAAATAGTTATTAATACGTTCCATGTTACTCCGTATAAGAATAATTAAGTTTAAAAGTATATTACATGCTATTTCCTTTTTAAAATAACTATCGTTTTTAAATTGTTTGTCAATACTAACATCAGATTAATTAAAGTAATAAAAATACTTATTTATCCTTGTGACTTTTATTAATTTGAAAATTGATTGGATACTTTTTTTTCATTTTATCATTTCCAATAAACATTAAATAATGGTAAAATTAATAAAAATTTTAAAAATGTGCATTGAAATCCTAAGGACAGTTATTTTAAATTTTTTTAAAATCTTAAAAAGACAATTATTTTGAAATAGAGGGATGTTGGCAAAGCAGCTGCAAAACTTAAAATGCAAGTTAAAACTAATTAGTTGATTAAATAGTGTGCACTAAAATGTTATATTATGTTTAGGATTAATTTGAGCATAATATTTTGAATGAAATTATATTAGAGAAAAAAAAAGTCAAAGAAAGATTAGTGATTGTGAAGCATATGTGATTAAGTCAGAAATTAACATAAACCTAATTTATAAAAAAAATATAAAATTTTTATAACCAAGTACCTTAACTCTTCCCTTAGATACTAAAATTAAACATATAATTTGCACTAAGTAATGTTTTTGCCTTTTGACTCTAACCTCTTATTAGTAACTAAAATGATCTTATCTATCCCAATATTAGACTATTCTTAATTCAAGCATGCCAAGATTTCGTATAAATTATTCTAAATGTTAATTTGAAACAATTTTTTATATCAATTGGATTTTACATACATAATGAGGTCACTCACCACCTAACTTTTTGCATTTAGTAATGATACAAGTACTAAGAATACTCTTTGTAGTTGATTAGTCATGGAAAATTTGGGTGGATGTCTCCATAGATTCCGTCTTCCTTCAAAAAAATATCAAAACATTCTACAGAATTTTGAAACCGTAACTTCATTTTTATTAAAGAATTCAATTGATTGTTAACTAATATATTTATAATAATTTGTACATGTATTTTAGTTTATTCAACTAAAAGCATACGAGAAAGTAAATGTTAAAAATAATATTCAAAGACATAACTAAAATGAATTCCTTTAAGTCTAGCAACTTTTTGCAAGATTTCTATTCCTTGCATTCACAAGAATTCAAATTTTGCATGATTTGAATTCTGTCAATATTTGTTTAGTTCCAAACAAGGGAATTTGACAAAGTGAATCCAATTCAATTGAATTCTTTCAAAATAAATCTTTCCAAACACACACTAAATGTAAACTTACAAAGGTTAGTTTATTGGATGATCGCGCATATGTGAGTAATCTCATATCAACCTATGTAACTTCGATACCATTTTTTTTTAAAAACCTCCGGAGGAACATTGTGTTCCTCCATCGGAAAAAGATTGGGACGGGTGAAAATTTCGGGATGAATGTCCCAACTACGTTTATACGGTCGCTTGCCTACAAAACACACATCCCTCTTTTCATTATATTAATAAATTCTCTAGAGGAGAACAACAGTTATATACAATCTAACAAAAGGTTTGGAAGAATAAGCAAATCGTTTCCTCCAAACTGTAACGATCTCCTATTACAAGAAAAAATAAAGCGACAATTATAAAAGCTAATTAAAACTAAGTTCCTCCCTTTGAAGCTCTTCGAAAATCATTTTGTTCCTTCGTTTTCATATATTCCATGCTATACTTAACCACCACGACGTTGCAAACTCCCGTCTCGGGATCGCCACTCAAATCTCAAATTCTTCCAAATGTACAATTAGATATGAACGATTTGCCGCTTGTAAAATATTCGTTGGCCTTTTGTACTAGTTCAAACTCTATTGAGATTTTTGATTTTGTCTTAGAATATTTCGAATCAAACCTTCACTTGGTCAAATATTATGAAGAGACACTGTGAATTTCAAAAGTGTTTGCGTTGGTAGCTGAGCAAAAGTATTGACGCTAAAATATGTTATAGAATTGTAGTAGATAATGTGTATAGAAGAGTGGAGTGGATTAAGCTATTATATATAAACAATTATAGGGTTAAAAGATAGGTTATAGAACACATAACATACAGATCATCAAATACTAAATTAAGGATTCGCATAGGAATTTAGTTAGGCATGAATGAAGTAATTAAGACACCTTAAACATTGTTAACCACAGAATCATAAGATACTAAAAGTGTACTAGTAAATAAGAGAATATGTAATCCAAAACCTTATCTCTTGTGGATTTTTTTCTGTTTTGTCGTTTGGTGAATGTGTTCACTGAATTGAGTCCCAACCCTTCTATTCTATTATATTATATGTATGCTTATAGATGATGCTTTTCTTTTTTAGGCTAAATGCCTTTCCATCTTTACTTATTTTTATTAACATGTTTTTGGAAATTCTAATTCCATTTCTATTTTTTCTTTTGTCTAAATGCATTCTTTTGTCAGTTTTTTATTCACTCCTTTAACTTTTTTTTGTCAATGTGTTTTTACATGTGTTGTATATTGATTGGTAAATAATGCAATGTGCAATAGACTTAAGATCATGTTTGATTGGGGGGCACTAAAGTAGAGGTGGTGGAAGTGGCGAAGGTAGAAGTAAAGATGGATGGTAATAGAAGAGATGGAGGATAGTGGTGGTGGTGGCCGCGTTTGGAGGGTGTGGAGGTGAAAAAAGATGTATTGGACTGGAGGGTGCAAAAGGAGGTGACGTTGATCCTCTGGTGATAACGACATCATCTATTGAAGGTGTAGCGGACATGAAAATATTTTCTATTAGGGTTTAAATCCTCCAAACTTAAAAATTGGTAAAATTTAGAGATTAACATTTAAAATTTAATTTTGATAATATGTTGGATTCACGATGCAATAAGTCTCAACCATTAAAATTTAGTGGATGTTTGAGGTTGACTCAATTTTATTAATTTTTAAAATTTTTAAATTTAGAGAACACTAATCAAATCTATTTATTAATACCCGTTTTTTATCCATAGAATATTTTAATATATTATTAATTAGCAAAAACATTAATAAAAAATAAAAAAACTTAATTTAATTGATTACTGATAAAGACTCTTAACTTTTCTTATTATTAGTAGCATATTTTTGTGTCTACAATTAAAGTTTTGTTTCTTTTTCAAGTCACTCTAGTTCCCACCATCTCTCAGTACTCTAGTTCTACCATCTCTTGGTAAGGAAAGGCTTCTTTTTTTCTGGGGGGAAAGTGATGTAAATATTGAATTTGAGATTATATAATTTCCACCATTTCCATTTAAAATTTATAGCAGATATCACTTATCAAATATTCATCGATTAAATTTGACATGTATGCTTTCAAATTAAAAGTTATCAACTAATTTATGTAATAGTTTTAGACATGTTTATATATCACATGTCAAATAGAAATAAAATTACATAAAGCTTAAGGCTAAGGCTAAGAAAACTTAAACATCATTGAAAAAGGCCTAACACACTACAAACTCCCTAAACTCGATTGAAATCACTGATATTAAACATTAAAGGTAAGTTTATATATTTTTTACTAACTAAAAGGGTATAAGAAAAGAACAATAAACGTTTTAGGCTAATTTCAAGGTGGGATAATGATGTATTGGTCAATAAAAAAATCAAATTGGAAAGAGAAAGAAAAGGAAATAGCAATGGATAGACATGACTAAACATGGAACTACAAAAACTGAATGAAATAGAAGAGATTCACAAATTCACGGCAAGTCGGCGAGAACAACTGAATAATTGGACCCCTATCTCACAATTGAAAGAGTGTTGGTGTGAATGACACGTGTCATAGGTTAAAACAAAAGTAAAAAAAAAAAAGATCATGTAAAGTATTAATTAGTTGGTTATGAAAGACAAATTAAGTGAAAGAAAGAATGAAAGCACCCAATCACGTTAAAAAAAAATCCAGCTGGACACTTTTATTTGGCCTAATCTAATTTTTCCACGTCCCGACAAATTCCTTCAACCATAAATTCCCTCCCCTTCCTCTCTTCCCGGAAATTTCAATCTTTCTTTTCTTTCTCTCTCTCAAAAAAAAAAACTTTGCTTTTGTTTCAAGAGATGAAGAAAAATCCACAGTCAAACTTGCCCCCAGGGTTTAGATTCCACCCTACAGATGAAGAACTAATCCTTCATTATCTTCAAAAGAAAACTAATTCCTCTCCTTTTCCTCTTTCCATCATTGCTGATGTTGATATCTACAAATTCGATCCTTGGGATTTACCCGGTTAGTTTCTTGCTCTCTTCTTTACATTGAATCCGTGTTTATTTTCATTTTCGGATGTGTGATTTGTTAAAACTATGCAGATAAGGCGGCGTTTGGGGAGAAAGAATGGTACTTTTTCAGTCCGAGAGACAGGAAGTACCCGAACGGAGCAAGGCCAAACAGGGCGGCGGCGTCTGGGTACTGGAAGGCAACCGGAACTGACAAGATCATAGTGTCGCCATCTTCGACAAAACCGGCGGTCCGGCCAGAGAATATTGGAGTTAAAAAGGCTCTGGTGTTTTACAAAGGAAGGCCGCCAAAGGGAACTAAAACCAACTGGATAATGCATGAATATAGGCTAACTCATGCTCCCACGGCTTACATCCATAAGTCTCTCATCAAGCCTAAAGATCCTTCCAACGCTATGAGGGTTAGCTTCCTTTCTTAATCTTTAGCTTATCTTATTTCCCCTTTTCGGGTCATTTCGTCTTTTTTCATATAGCATTTTTTTTTTAAAAAAAAATCGCTTAACATGTCAATGCGTCCTTGAACTTGACCAACGTAGTACCAACTTTTGAAGATGCCCAGCTATATGAAAATTTTCATGGGAATTACCAGCGGCTTAAGAAGGTGCCGCTGTGAACCTACCCAGCACCACCCTGTATTCGGTCTCATTAGAATTTTGGATCTTCAATGTATTAAGTAGCATCCTGTTCTTTATTCTGTAGACTATAATTTTAGATTTGTGGATAGAATAACATACAATTTATGATTCATGATATTTTTAGGTAAAAAGTTAACAAGTTTAGGAATGCAATGATACAAAATAGATAAATTAAAAAATATGACGAGGATGTATCAAGAAATATAAATATTGTTTCAAGTTATGGTTAATAAAATAAATCATTAAGCCTATCTAAATAATCCAAAGTCAAAAATGTTATGGTGCAGATAACGTGTCTAATTTAATTTCGGTTGTCCTATTTTGTTTTCTTGTGTATATTTGTTGAAGCATAGCATTATGACAGACCACTTGTTATGACTATGCAATAATAACACATACTTTGTATTTGATCAATATATCATCTTAATACTTCTCCACTCAAATATCTTATCAATCTTTAACTTTTATATGGTACAATGTATGTGTAACATATTTTTATCAGATGTTGAATTTTTTTTTTACTAGTTAGTTGAATATTAATGAGTCTCTTTATAATGTGTAACCCATTACTTTTATAATGTACTTATACTTGGTGAAACTAATCGTAACAATGTTTTGTTGTACAGTTAGATGACTGGGTACTTTGCCGGATCTACAACAAAACTCAAGCATCTTCGCCATCAACAGCGATCAGAGCAGCTAGCGATCATGAACAAGAAGAAGAGTTAGAGGAACAACAAACAACGATAAATAAAACCCTTACTTCCCAAAAATCATTATCATTCTCTGATTTACTAGATGCAATGGATTACTCTTTTCTTAGTAGTATTTTAGCGGATAACCAATTTAATCCAACTGCCTACGATTCACTTCCCAATGCTACTACTACTCCAACACTATTTGACCAATCAAGCTATTACAACCCTCACTCCAATTTCAGCAAAATGCCCCAATTGAACAACACTACTACACCATTAATTTCAAGTACTAGTGATCCTAACAAGAAGCTCAAAAGGCCACTTTCCACCATTGATGAAGATGTTCGCCAACAATCAAAGGCCAGGATTACTTGTTGCAGTTTCACTGACCCTTATCCCCAAACTGATCATGTACCTCATCAGAATAATTTCCTCAATCAGCAGTTTCTTTTGAACCCTCATGTTCAGTTTCAGGGTTTAAACTAATTATGAAATTCTACGAAAAAAATTAGGGGGGAGGGGGTAGCGACTAGCTATAGGTAGTAATTGCTTGTGTAAAAAATATAATATAATAGCTAGGATTAAGTTATTTTATCTTATCCGTGTGTGGAAAATGACAAAAAAATTTATGATCAAGGGCTTAATTGATCAATTTGGGATTTATGGTATCAAAGAAAACATTAGCTAGGTACCATTTTCATAGTCAAAAGTTGTTAGAAAAAGACATTAATGAATATGAGATCATTATTTGGTATTATATATATGATTTCCATGATTTTTGTAAAGAAAATTATAATGTGAATTGGCAAATCAAACTTACAGTTTGGAATTGAGTGTGTGGTTCTAATATGATGCTTGTTATATAACTTTAAATAATTGTTTTATGGAACAAAGTTGTACTTGAATCTTTTTATATGCAATAAATATACATGATATATCTATATATGTTCACATCAATATTAATTGATTCTATCTTTCAATTATTTATAAGATGATGGAATCATTTTTGGATTCACAATGACGTTCACACTAAAGCTAATATATATGGATTTCAGATATATATAACTTTTCTTTTGAAAAACAGATATATATAACTTCATACGTACAACCAATAATTCATTTTCATAATACATATATCCAGCTTTCATATTTATAATCCTCTGTCATTTATATTCCAAATTCTGAATGAATTCATTTCATTTTGATGTACTTGACATGTAATTTATCATAATTACATTTCATCAAAAATATTTATGCACGTAATTTATGACATTATGTGAGAAAAATATTACTCCACATCAAACATTGATGTGATAGACCATAAAGTAAATACACCGGGGAAATTTCTTAAGCAAAAACTGAACAATACATAAAAAAAATTAATAGAACTTGGTAAGGATCTAATTTCGATTATGCAATGCTTATTCGAGCTTTGTTCTCAGTCTTACTATGCCATATAATAAAGTAAATAAGATAAACCACATATCCATCGTCCAGAAGAGCTTGATCTTAGGTAGTATTGTAAACCTCAACTTAGCATATGAATGAATTCCAAGAAGTCTTAGCCGCTACAAAGAACCACTGCAATCCACAAATACAGATGACAAGACCAAATTACATATTGTTTGGTTCGAAGAATATATTGAACTGAGACAAAATGAAATATGAGAATTTTAGGGATTCTTTAAGAAATTACTCATAAAATATATTGTATAATTGTATTCCATTCTATTACAAATCAAAATGACACCATATCGATATATTATAATTTCTTTGTAATGTTCTTTTAATGTTATTCCCATATTGTATTAACCCTACAGCATGTGATTTACTTTTTATGTAAATTCTGCATGAGAAAGAATTTCATTGCCCATGGGGTGAATGGGATCTGACGGGGTTTGGGTAAGATCTCATCTGACTTTTATTAAAACATTAACTCACACCTGACGTGACCCATACTAATAAAATTTAGAGTTCTGGCTAAACTTATAAATGGTTGACATTTATACTTGAATGCTTTGATCTATAATATGACTTTGTTAGAATCCTCTTCAAACAATAAAATCGAGAGCTTTAAACAATTATTAAATATAATATATAAATATATAATAAAAAAATTGTTTGTTTTGATGATTATCAGTGAAAGAGCAAATTTCGAAAAGTAATTTATGACTTCACTCATATGCAAAATGAGGTTTGATGAATTCTTTTTCGCAAAAGGGGGGTCTATGGTTTCAAAAACAATGGTGTTACATTGAATTTTTAAAACATTTCAACATTCTAATAGTAAACCTTATTATTTAAAAATTATACTCCATAACTTGAGTAATTTTCAAAATATTTTTTATTTTTTATGATTTTTTAAATTTTATTATCATAATTTAATTTAAAAAATATCTAGATTATTTAAAAAAGTATAAAATCTATCAATAATGTGTATTTTATTTTACGAACGATCCTGCAAAAATTCTGATAAAAACGAACAAGATTGCCATTTTCGTGACATATTTTATTATCGAGAATCCTTTATTTGCAATTTTTTTGAAATCACAAACCCCCTTTTGAAAAAATAAATTCCTCAGATCCCATTTAACAAATGAATTAAACCACACGGTACTTTTTTAAAGTTTACTCTTTGTAAAAAAACAAAAATAAAATCCATTAATTTGTGGGCTTTAATGGGCTCGGAATTGGGTCAAATTTAGTAACAAAAAAGTATCTAAATGGGCCAGACCCGGGAATCAGGCTTAGGTACAACAATAGGAATAGATAACGGAAGAAACGGAAAAGTGCATTAAATGATTGGGATTTGGTGAGAATCTGATGTGTATAGTCTTGTAGTGTTCATTTACACTCTGTAACTGCCATTCTCAATTCTCATCAAATTATCTCTACATTAATGGAATTCCCCTCCGGCCATCACTCTCACCACCACCACCGCCGTACATCCGATGATCAAGAAAACACTCCCTACTACCCACCACCCAACACTGCCCCTCCACCTCCACCTTTCTTCCAGAATGAATTCCCTCCTCCTCCTCACCAACACTCCCATTTTCAGGGTTCCGAATTTGACCTTCCGCCGCCGCCGATACCCAGTTATTTCCCCCATAATGAGTATGCTCCTCCCCCGCCTCCTCCAATTAATCAATCCCACATCTACCCCCCACCACCGCCGGCTCAGGTGACCCATTTTTCCCATGATCAAACCGAGTCTCACCATCATTCTTTTCAGCCCCATATGCCCTCTTTTGTTCAGCATATTACCCATCATTCCAGTTCTCCTCCTAGTCTTGATCTATCTAGTAAGCCTACTTTCAAGGTTTATTCCAAGGCTGATCCTAATTTTCTCCTTACCATCAGAGATGGTCAAGTGGTTTTAGCCCCTTCTGATCCGTCCGATCAGTTTCAGGTAAGATAGTTCTCAACTTTCTTTGCTATTTCATTCTCTGACTGTTGATTGTTCAGCTCAATTATGGTGTGGACTGGAGTCAAGAGGGTTTTCCCCCTTTTGATTAATTGAGATTCTGATTAGAATCATCATTATTATTATGTTTGATTTGATTTTTTTTATGATGTATTTGTTGATATTCTATTATCTCTGTTGAATTGATTATGAGGGTGTTTATTTCATATGTGTAGAATTGGTACAAGGATGAGAAATACAGCACAAGAGTGAAGGATAAAGAGGGGTGCCCTTGCTTTTCTCTGGTTAATAAAGCCACTGGTCAGGCTATCAAGCATTCTACTGGAGCCTCTCACCCTGTAACTCTACATCTCTTGTCTTCAATTCATTGTGGTTCCCTGTACACATTCTCCTGCAATTTTTGTGCATTTGTACTTGTTTTGGCATGAACATCCTCATATTAATTCTACCCTTCACATAATTGCACTGAACCTGGATAATATGTACATGCATTTAGAGTTGAGCGTTTATATGATATTTAGCATCAAAATATCTATATTAGCTACCCCACCTGGCGTTGAATTAAGACTTGGTTGTTGTTGTCGGCATTGAAAGTTCACCTAAGAATCCTGGAAGGCATTGTTTTAGTTGAAGTGATGAATTCTCACATTGACATTGAACTTTTTCATTGCTTTCTATGTAGGAATAAGATCTGAGTTCCACTTAATATTACTATCTGAACAATCTTCACTTTCTTAAATGATTTTACACCCGAATCACATGTTTCTCTTCTGATAAACTTAGTTTTCGTGCGGTGCTTATTGTCTCGTTCCATCATGCGCTCTGTAGATATAAAGTAATGGGTAGTAACATCATGAGGAATGTTGAATTGTTCAAATGCGTCATTTACTTATGGACCCCTTGATTTCGTGTCCCCATTGGCAATAACAGGGAGAGATTTTCGATAGCTAGAATGGAGCCCTTGAGTTGAGATGCTGAATTTACCCAACTGTGGCATCTTATATGCAGGTTCAACTCATAACTTACAATCCCGATGTTCTGGATCAGTCGGTTCTTTGGACTGAAAGCAAAGATTTAGGTGATGG